>JAOYNN010021470.1:0-12879 GCA_025770095.1 Goniobranchus kuniei | reverse complement strand
TATATAACACAGTCTGCGAGTGTTTGTGCACGTGGTTGTGTGTATGAATCTGTCTGTGAGTGTTAATGAACATGGTTTTGTATATAACACAGTCTGCGAGTGTTTGTGCACGTGGTTGTGTGTATGATTCTGTCTGTGAGTGTTAATGAACATGGTTGTGTATATAACACAGTCTGCGAGTGTTTGTGCACGTGGTTGTGTGTATGAATCTGTCTGTGAGTGTTAATGAACATGGTTGTGTATATAACACAGTCTGTGAGTGTTAATGCACGTGGCTGTGTGTATGAATCTGTCTGTGAGTGTTAATGCACATGGTTGTGTGTATAACAAAGTCTGTGAGTGTTTGTGCTTGTGGTTGTGAGTATGAATTAGTGTGTGCGTTTGTGTGCATGTGGTTGTGTGTATGCATCTGTGTGTGAGTGTGTGTGTGCACGTGTTTGCAATGGCCTCCGTAGTTAGATTTCGAGTTTTCTCAAGGGCCGCCTGTATATGACTGGAGGGCTTATGATCTGCAGGGTTACCATTATCTGACTGTGTATCGTTATCTGCATGTGTACCAGTATCTGCCTGTGTACCATTATCTGCCTGTGTACCAGTATCTGCCTGTGTACCATTATCTGCCGGTGTACCATTATCTGCATGTGTACCAGTATCTGCATGTGTACCAGTATCTGCCTGTGTACTATTATCTGCATTTGTACTATTATCTGCATGTGTATCATTATCTGCCTGTGTACCATTATCATCCTGTGTACCAATATCTGCACGTGTACCATTATTTGCATATGTACCATTATCCGCATGCGTACCATTATCTGCCTGTGTACCATTATCTGCATGTATACCAGTATCTGCCTGTGTACCATTATCTGCATGTGTACCATTATATGCATGTGTATCATTATCTGCATGTTAACCAACATGTGCCTGTGTACCATTATCTGCATGTGAACCAATATATGCCTGTGTACCATTATCTGCATGTGAATCAGTATATGCCTGTGTACCATTATCTGCAGGTGTACCATTATCTGGCCAAGTACCATTATCTGCATGTGAACCAATATATGCCTGTGTACCATTATTTGCAGATGTACCATTATCTGCAGGTGTACCATTATCTGCAGATGTACCATTATCTGCATGTTTACAAGTATCTGCCTGTGTACCATTATCTGCATGCGAAGCAATATATGCCTGTGTACCATTATCTGCGGGTGTATCATTATCTGCCTCTATACCATTATCAGCCTGTGTATTATTATCTACACGTGTACCAATATATGCCTGTGTACCATTATCTGCGGATGTACCATTATCTGCGGGTGTACCATTATCTGCCTGTGTACCATTTGCAGCCTGCGTACCATTATGTGCATATGTACCATTATCTTGCTGTGTACCATTATCTGCCTGTGTAACAGCATCTGCATGTCTGAGTTGTATGCTTGTGCACCATTATGGATCTGTGTACCATTATTTGCCCGTGTACCATTACCTGCCTGTTTACCCTTATCTGCATGTCTGCCATTATCTGCATTACTGCAATATCTGCACATGTGCATTATCTGCATCTCTCCCATTATTTGCATTATTTGCATGTCTTCCATTATCTGCATATCTGCAATATATGCATGACTCCCATTATCTGCATATCTTCATTATTTGCATGTCTCCCATTATCTGCATAACTGCAATATTTGCATGTCTCCCGTCATCTGCATATCTGAATTATCTGCATGTCTCCCATTATCTGTATGTCTGCCACCATCTGCAGGTCTGCCATTACCTGCCTGGCTGCCATATCTACAGATTTAACATAGTTTATCGTTCAGCAGGCTATGGCTCTCCGTTGTTTCCTCAATCCCCTGGGGGCAACCGTTCAGCAACCTGCTAAATGATAGGACTTGCAATCTGACAAGATTTTTCCCTGCCAATTGCCAGGTGCTCGTTCACACTTTTGTCAAGCGAAGAAAGCGAAGTAAAGTGTCTTACCGAAGGATACAATGCAGATGTCTTGTTATGAACCTCATTGCGCCAGCGAGGCATGAGCGTATCTGGTCATCCACCCTTTTACTGACCATGATGGACGTTGCTTGACTCGTGTCGAGTTGTGTTAGTCACTGAGCTACCGACGTCGACGTCATGCCTGTAGTACAATGTAGTTATGTAGCTTGTCCCTGGCGTAGCATGGCCTCCATGACAATTCGTCTGAAAACAATGCTCTCCTGTACCAGTCTCTGTTTCGCAGATGTTCATCCCCAACCATTCAGAGATGACCTGTACCCAGAAACACCTTGGTCTTCCTCTTCCACGTTTTCCTGTTCTGCCCTGAAGGATGTTTCTTTCTAGGAAGTCATGGCTTTTGACGTCACCAAAGTATCTAAATGTTCTTGTTCTATTTAATACTCTGCGGTAATAAGTTTGTTTCATCTTTGAGTTCTTTCAGGAAGATTTAATTCTTTGCCTTCCGGTCTATGAAATCTTTGGTTTGTCTTCCGTAACACTTCATTTCAAAAGTTGATATGTTTTTCTGTGTTGGCAGATAAAAGTCCATTTAGCGAATCTATACACTGTTTCTCTAGCCTTGTAGACTAAATGGATTTAGAAGTTTCTTATTGATTAGATTAATCGATGTACTTCTGGTTAATGGCAGGGGGTGGGACGGTGGGGGTTTGGATAAGTCAAGACCCGTTTTGTTTACGAGTAATCAATACAATACTAATAATAATTTATTATTTTGTTTATCATTAAATTGACGATCGTGAAAAGCTAAAAGTATTTTTATTTTAATCGAGGATATGTGCACGGGGAAAACATTTGGGACCCGTTCAGCCAAGCCCAAGCCCCTTTGCGGGCTTTGAGTTGTATTGGGACTTTTATTGTACGTCTTAAACTGTAGTATGTACTGCGGTGTAGTTTGCTAAAAGGTATATTTTACATGGTATTTTTCGTCTTGGGTTTGGTAGTTTCTTATCGTGTTTTTCTGCTTGTTGATGTATAAAAATGGGTTTGGATTGAGGCCCAGCTTTTCCGAAGTCAAGCAATGTATTTACGTTTTCTATCATGTTTATGCGGCTTCTTGATTTTCCTTCTGCTTGTTTTTATGTCTGACGAAGCAGTGTATCCGAAACTTCTCATGTATTTGTTTTTCATGTCACCTTTTTCTGATTTATGAACACGAATTGTTGAATTGAATTTGTTTGTATAATAATTCTGATACAGATTCATGCTGAATCGAAGACTATGTGTGTGCATCAGCGGCGAGAATACAAATAATATGTGTAGAAATTCTTGATACTGCCATGCTTTATTGTCTAAGCAGACAATGAGATTGTGTGTTATGCCTTCCTCATAGACCTGAACTGAACCGTTTCATCTTTATGGATTTGCAACTGTGTAGTTGAACTAGTTTACTTTTGTTTCCAACCTTTCTTGTACACAATGTCTCTGATAGATAAAAGATTGTAATATCTGATGAATCTCTAGATTTCGTGGTTGAGTTGCTCGACCTAAAAAATACAATACCTTTGTGGGATTTCAGGGTGGCGTTCACCAAACAAAATACGTGTTATAAATTAATATAATTAAAGTTTCCAGAGGACGAATGGGTAAATATTTTTTTTTTTCGTGTGTAATCGTGCCACTCGGATAGATTTTAGACACGTTCAATAACTGTCTTACTATTACAACAAAGTCGGTGGCTAAGGTGATCACATCTGGGCACGAGTCGAGGATCAAGAGGCATTCACCATGGTCAGTACAGGCGTGCGTGACCACGTGGGTTCGAACCTCGCTAGTGTGAGGTCATGCTTATAACTGCAAGTCATTGGAGTTGTGTGCTTGGGTAAGGCACTTTACTTCGCATAATTCACTCGACTCAGGTGTGAATGAGTACCTGGCCGAGTAAAATGTCATTGTAAAGCGCCATGAGCGTGGCTACGCCGTGGAACGTGTGCTATATAAATGCCATCTTTACTTTACACCAATAAATATATTTCTTCCTACTTGAATAAATAAATACCCTGCATATATCACAGCTCTACTGTTAATAATAAGAAAATAAATGGTGTATAATGCTGCTCTGCTGTTTGATATACCAAAGAAAAATGGAGACGACTGTGCGAAAAAGAAATAGTTGGTGCTGCCCGGTAGCGACACGTCTGTGACACAACTCTCGTTTTCTGCGTTGATAATTTTTTGCGGATTTTATCTTCCAGTATGTCCCTAGATTGAATGGCATGAAAATGGATTTCTGCGCATATATAGTGAAAAAGAGATACTAAAGGAATTCATTTATGCCCTTGTCAGTCATACTATTGAAATATCATCCACCAGCTTGTCTCATAAATATTCGCCTCACCTTACCTGTATTGATACCTTTATAGGTGTGCTTCATTGGTGACTCAGCGGGTCCCCGGGTGGCGGATAGGGGAACGGTTTCCAGATATTATGGTGGCTAGCTGTGTATGGCAGTCGTGAACCAACCGGCGTCAGTTCTCCGAGGGTAGACTAAGGCACAAGGTGGTACTTGTGTCTTTCCTTCAAACGGTCTCATAACCCGATGAAAGGAACTGTCAAGACGAAATAGGGGCGCCATAACTCCTTACCTGCTGCAGCCTTTGAAGCAGGAGGTGAATGAAGCAAAAGGACGACAGAAAGATCTTCAGTAACGGCCTCTAGTTTTCACAGTCGTGGGCATGTGGTCTCACCTAAGGGACATTGGCCAGGACACATGCCCAATACGTGCAATGCGCTGACAGAAGGCAATGACAAACCGCTGGTCAGTTTTTGTTTTTTTTTGCCAAAAACCGCTGATGATGGTGATGATGATGATAACGGTGACGATGACGGAAGATATGGCTTCGCATCCCTATGGACCCCCACGGGGGATCAAAACTTAAGAGCGACTGGGGAGGGAGAATCCAGGAGCAATAAAAGCGACACTGATGACGACACTAACCTGTCCGACGGTGGGCGTTGACCGATTTTCTGTAGAGGCTCCTCAAATAAGAAGAAAAATGGAAGAAAAGAAAGATGAATATTGGAACATGGAATGTGAGGACCTTGAGAGAGGCCGGAAAACTGCACTTACTGCTACAAGAGCTTGACTAAGAGTATGAATATCACAGGTTTATGCGAGGTGAGATAGAGCGGAGAAGGAATGTTCACATCAGGTGACCACACCATCAGTTACTGCGCCAATGACAGGAGAGTAGGCGGAGTGGCCATTGTACTTGACAAAAGCACTGGAATTGTCTTAAAAGCTACAGCACAGTGAGTGATTGCATCATGTTGATAAAGTTCAACACTAAACCTGTCGCCTTCAACAATGTACAAGTATATGCCCCAACTTCCACAAGCTCCGAGGATGACATTGAACAATTCTATAACGACCTCCAGGCTGTCATAGACAGAATCCTCAAAAGAGAAATATGTCTCGTTATGGGGGACTTCAACGCTAAACTCGGAGAAGGTGAAGAACCAGAAAGTGGTACAGGGTCTTTTGGGCTCGGAGAAAGAAACGAAAGGGGAAATTTACTTGCTGCTTTTTGTAGGGCAAATGATCTACAAGCAACAAACACCAGATTTAAACAGTCATACAGGAGAAGGTACACCTGGATATCACCAGGGGAGAGACACAGGAACCAAATTGACTACATCCTTATTAGCAAAGAATGGAGCACAACAGTTCTCAGTTCCATATCACGACCTGGAGCCGACTGTGACACAGACCACATGCTCCTCGTTGCAAACCTCAGGCTGAAATCATTTAAGAAAGGGCAGAAACAAAAAGAACAGGCAAAATTTGATCTTGATAAGCTAAACGACATGCAGACCAAAGCAGACTATCAGCTTGAGATAAAGAACAGATTTTCAGTTCTACTCTACGATTGGTCAGACAATGAGAAAACCCCAAATGAATTCTGGGAGCAGATGAAACAGACCTTCACCGAAGTAGCAGAATCTAAGATCGGTAGGAGGAAAAGGAAACCAACAAAGCCATACATCAGTGAGGAGGTGTTAGCTATGGCAAAAGAGAAGAGCAAGGCACGTAAAGAAGGCAATCACGATCAATACACAAGCCTGACGCATGACATACAAGGAAACATACGAAGAGACAAAAAGGATTGGGTTGAAGAAGAATGTAAAAAGAACAATACATTCAATGATAAGCGTAAGTCGAAAGAACTTTGTGAACATAAAGAAAGTTCAATCAAAGAAATTAAAAGCGAAAAAGCATTGTATCAATGACAAAGACGGCAAAACCATATCAGAATCGGAAGAAGCTCTGAAAAGATGGCAGTAGTATGGGTCAAACCTCTTTAGTTTCTCTCAGAAGATGCCAGCCCACAACCTTTTTAAGGAAGATAATAACGAATTAGAGCCTCTGCCATTTTTCAATGAGATAAAACCAGCCCTAAAACAGCTCAAAGTAAGGAAATCAACAGGACTGGATAGCATCCCAGCTGAACTTATTAAACATGCAGGTATAACAGGATTGAAAGCAATTCATCATCTTTGCTGTGAGATATGGAATCAACAAACTTGGCCAGATGATTGGAAGCTCCAATAATTTGTAATGCTCCATAAGGGCGGGAGCACAGCCGATTGCGGTAACGACCGCATCATTGCATTCATCAACCATGCAAGCAAGGTTATACTCATAGTCATTCTGAATAGAATGAAAAGAAAGGTGGAGCAAGAGCTATCAGACTGCCGGGCTGGATACGGTGCAAACAGAGGCACAACAGATATGATGTTTGTACTACAAATAATTATTGAAAAAGTAAGAGACAGCAATGAAGAGGGTTTCATCACTTTCATAGACTACAACGAGGCTTTTGACAGTGTCATTCACTCTAACTTATTACAAGTCATGGCAGGAATGGGCTTCCCAAAACATCTGATATCTCTCATAGCCACGCTCTACCAAGCCTAGAAGGCTACTATCAGGTGGAACAACGAAAACTGCGAACCTTTTAGAATTGAAAAAGGAGACCGACAGGGATGCATTTTTATCCCCACATCTTTTTAATATCTTTACAGAACAAATCATGAGAGACTCTGACATAGATGGCATGGGCCTAAACATAGGAGGCAGAGATATCACAGATCTATGATATGCAGACGACACAGCTCTCCTCTCAGACAACTTAACCAGCATGAAGAGAATACTACACAGGGTGGACGCAGCTGGGGAAGAAGCAGGCCTACAATTAAATGCTAAAAAGACTAAGGTTATGCATATAACTGGCAAAGAGACCCCGGAAACCTGTACAGAGATGAAAATAAACGGAGTAAGTCTGGAAAATGTGGACCACTTCAAATATCTTGGGTCAATAAAGGTGGTAGATGGGACATGCAGCAAAGATATCATCACAAGAACAGGAATGGCAAAGCAAAGAATGGTTCAGATAGATCCATTCCAAAACACCTCAAAGTCAAACCATTACATTGCCTTGTCTGGCCAATAATGCTATATGGCTGTGAAACATGGACAACAAAAAAGGTAGATGACAAAAGATTGGAAGCTGCAGAGCTATGGTTCTACCGACAACTTCTTAGAGTCAGCCGGACAGATCATTGGACAATTGACAGTATCATGAAAGAGCTTGGAAGAAACAGAATGATACTTACCATCATAAATCAAAGAAAATTGAATTACATAGGCTATGCATGCAGAAATAAGACAGACACAGAGTTGATGAAGACAGTCCTACAGGGCAAAATTCAATCGCAAATGAAAATGGGAAGACCAACAGCCTCATATACCAATTCCATCAGCAAGTCGCTTGGCATTAGTCTAAAGAGCATGTCCCGGACAGCCGGAATAGAGACAAATGGAGGAACATTGTGAAGTCGTGTGTGGCAGCAAACATCGCAAACGATGCGGCCGACAGGTGACAGGTGAGATGACTTGATTAGGTTAAAATGGATGTTTTTGATGAAGTGACTGATCGGGTTGAAATGGATGTTTCTAATAAAGTACCTGATTAGGTTAAAATGGATTTTTTTGATAAAGTACCTGATTAGGTTAAAATGGATATTTCTGATAAAGTACCTGATTAGGTGGTTGTTTTTTTTAAAGAAAATAAATTAGGCCTACTGCATAAAGTTAAAATCTATGTTCTTTATAAACAACTTGATAAGGAGAAAATGGATGATTTTGATACGGGTATCTCATTAGGTGTAAAAGAATGTTTTGATACACTACGTGATTAGACAAAAATAAATGCTTATTTTTCTATATACGCATGTACCTGATAAGTTAAAAAGTATGTTTTCCAGAAAATGTCTAATTGTCGGAGTTATTTATCTATTTATGTGTATGTTTTTGTTTTTATGTGTTTTTTTGTTTGGTTTTTTTTTTAGTTATTATTATTATCATTATTTTCTTTGCTTTTTTCTTACTCCGAAATTTATTTTCAGAAGGATTTGGGGAATTCTTGGTTGTCTACAGAACCCCGCTTATGGGCAACAGACGGTGATAAAGGAATAAATACCACAATTGAATACAGTGGTGAGTGAAAACAATAAGGTTAATTGTTTACATTGCTTATCCATTGATGGCTTGGTGTCTCGTTGGATAAACTAATAAAAGAAATATGAAAGGAAAAGAAAGGCAATAAAGAAATAACTCTTATCCTTCCTAGAATATTACTTAAAATTTTCAAAGAATTTATACAAGAACTGTACCATCATCCCCAATCCCCCCCCCCCCCCACACACATATATATACTCACACCCGATTCAGCCAGCCGCATGTAAACAGACGGTTTAGGCTGATGAAATTTTCTCGTGTCATTTGCACTATTTTCATCAAAATCGGTTCAGTGAAGCGAAAGATTTATGCCCAAAACAATAAACCATGGTAACACCTTTCATCGAATGATATCGCCAGGGACGCTGCCCGGCTGATAAGTTTCACGAGAAGACTAGACTAGCTCATTCTGTCATTCAGCCGCAGATGTTGTTGCGGCTTTAGGTTAAGGGATTGATAGTTTGAGGTGAAGAGTTAATTTTTTATTTTTACTTTGTTATCCCCATTGTCTTTGTTGTTGACATTAGTTTGAATTGAATTTTCTCAAAACACCCCCTTTACTGGTATGGCGTGGAAACTGACCATTAAATCGACAGTGCTACGCTAAAATAATTGATATCACCTAAGCTTGCGTGGATGCATTTAAATTTAATTGGGGTGGGCTGCAAATCAAATCGTTATAAAATTGTTTAGTGTTCTACAAGAATCTTAGAATCTTTTTTTTTATTTCAAAGTGCAATGCGCAGTATCTGCTCGTGCATTTCTCTTGCTAGTTGGGGATGGTGGGTGGGGGGGGGGCGTATGCTTGGAATGCAAAAAGGCTTTTCACCCACTGCAGCCATGACTACCACGTTTGACAGATGTGTTTGAAATGCCTTTAGTGGTGCATGAAGGGATTTGGTTTTACATTTCATTCTGAGTTGCAAGGTTTGTGTTTTTTTCAATTAAATCAAAATTGTCCTTTGATAGAATATCACGCTTTGGCCCAACGAAGCCAATTTTTCCTCCAAAGCAGAAAGAGAACGAAACAACATGTCACACTTGGCAAATCTCATGTGCTTCGAGATATCTTTATAATAGTAACAGAGTTCCAATCAACATCCCATCTCCTTTGACTCCAACTCTCCCCAGTAATATCTTTATAGTACAGAATTTCAACCAAGCTCTCATCTCTTCTGACTCCATATCTACCGAGTGATATCTTTAGAACAGTAGCAGACTTCTGACCAAAATCTGATCTCCCTTGACTCCAGCTCTCCTAAGTGATGTCTTTATAACAGTAACAGAGTTCCAACCAAAATCTGATCTCCCTTGACTCCAGCTCTCCTAAGTGATGTCTTTATAACAGTAACATAGTTCCAACCAAAATCTGATCTCCTTTGACTCCATGTCTCCTTTGTGATATCTTTATAAAAGTAACACAGTTCCAACCAAAATCTCATCCTCTTTGACTCCATCTCTCCTTGGTGATATCTTTATAAAAGTAACAGAGTTCCAATCAAAATCTCATCCTCTTTGACTCCATCTCTGCTTATAATTTTGTAGACTATCAGAAAGGCTATTTCAAAGAACCTCCTGATAATAAATTAAAAAGTGCTAAGAAATTAGTATCTTCATCCCATTTCATAATGTTTCCACGGCATCTCAAATCTATGGATGAAAGAATCAATATCATCTCTTGTTTCACAAAATTCCGTCATGTTAGGTAGCTTAGGTATTCTTGAGTTGTTAGAATTTTTAGAATTATTACTTTTTGCTTTTCTGTATGAGCTTGTATTCTTGCTAATTCTATCTCTTTCTTCAAAATCTCTTCCCTCTCTCCTTTCTTCTCTTTCTAGATCTTCTTGTCTTCTTCTTTCCTCTCTAGATATATCTTCAACACGTTGTTTTGTTCTTCTAAACGTCTCTTTTCTTCTCTTTCGTCCAAACGTTTGTTTCCTGCTGTTCTTCCAAATGTTTCTTTTCTTCACGCGCTACTTCCTCCAAGCGCTTCTTTTCTTCTTTCTCTTGCTTTTTCTCTTCCTTTGCCAGTTCTTCTAGTCGTTTCTTCTCTTCTTTTCCTGCCTGTCTAGAAGTTACTTTTTCTCTTTCTCTTCCTGCTCTTTAAAACATTCTCTTAGGTCTTCTCCTATGAGACCAAGCTCCTTTCCTAATTTGATTAAGTCGGCAAGTGATGCCATAATCAAATTAATATAATTTGAGTATGAATGCAATCAAAACAATTAAATTAGTGGTTTGTACAATCAAATGATAATTCAAAACAATTACAAAGGTTGGTTGCAATGAAGCGCGAACCAAGGGCTAGTCTCAGTATCAATGTAAACAAAGCGGCGGCGAAAAATAGGCTCAGCGATAACACAGCTGATGTAGAAAAAAAAATAGTAAGGGTGGGGTTTGGTTTTGAGTAGGGTGGAGGGTATGGTACAGTAAGCCAAGAATATTCACCAAGCCTTACGAAGTTGACACAATTTCAAAGTAGTACGATTAAATTGTCAATGCAATTGTGTACTGTCTTTGAAATGCACTCACCAAATGTGTTTGCAGGTTACGTTACAAGATATTATGGACGGACAAAAGAAATGGATGAATAGAGATCAGTACGCGCTAGTGAAATATGAATGTAAGAAAAAAAAAGCGGGAAATAAATAAAGGTGATGAAAGTACAGAAAAATAGAATGATAATGTGGATGACCGGTTTTAGTAAAGGAAATAGGTTTTAAATGGAATAAAAATGAAGAAGGTAAAAATGAATTACAGAAAGTAAAATTATAGATGATAGTTTCAAATAAGTTGATGACTACAATTACATGAATAAGTTGGAATGGAAATGAGAAAATGACAAAATGGTAAAACAAGGTTTAATAGGTATGGTACAAAATTTCAGATTCCGTGAGAAAGAAAATGTTCCATTGGAATGCTGTGTAAAAAAATGATTATGGTAAAAGAAAAAATAAAATTAAAGAATTGTGAATTAATTATAAGTCTAAAGTGTTACAGGTAATTAGTTGTAATGTGTGTATGTAATTTAACGATGGAAATTATGTAGATTTTGAAAATTGTAAATGTTGAGGAAATAATTGAAAATCTGTCTAGGTGAGCAAAATCCTTCCAGATAGGTAAAGGTTTAGGCTTTAGTGAAAAGTAGCCACAATAACAGATAGGCGTTTGACTAGTTAGCGTGTAGATCAGTGTGGTATGCAGAAAAGAATAGATTTTAAGGAAGGGGAAAGAATTGGATTAATGTGTTCTGAGTTATAGAACAGAAAACAGATGGCCTACAACAAAATATAGGAGATAACAGGAATGATTTCTCAGAATGTTTAAATGTTGGCAAATGTGATGTACTAGTCATCTATACAATGATGCTATGCAATTTCTTGCTTTCTCAAAACAATATGTAATATTTAAGAAAACTGCTTGTGTAACACAAAAAGGAAAAATGTTTCAAATGGATCTCTTTTATAAAGAAAATATCTCAGTTTAGGCACAATCTCTATGACCTCCTTAAATTATTATTTTTTTTTTTTAGGCACAAACTAATTAATTATGTACTCAAGGAAATATGTCGACAAATGGGCAAAATAAACAAAACGTTGACAAAGAACAATGAAGTCACCACACATTAAATTATAAAGGGAAAATGGGAAAAAGGGCTAAAACAAGTAATATTTATATTATTGACCGAACGACAACAGACAACAATTCGGAACTTCAATAACGGTTACAGAAAGAAGAAGAGGGGCAGGAGAATACGAAATTTGCAATTCTTACACACACATCGACTGTTCTTTCCCATTGACGAAACAACATCGTATCCAGAAACAAAATATTACACAGAACAACAGATCACTCTCTTCTCAATGAAAAACGTTCCTGAATCAATTATTAAGTGCAGAAATGCAACTTATGAACGTAGTTCAGTGATCACAGAGCTCGCCTCGTCACCGCCCGTGATAAACGAATAAACACAATATATACATAAAGAAAAATTGTGCTTGTAGTGCCAAGACTATAGAGGGAGAGTAAAAACAATACACACTTAATTAAAATTTGAACTCAAGTCTCCCTCTATCCTGGAAAGCCTGGATTGTCGTCGCTCCCTTGTCTCATCTAAATTAACGACACAGACTAAAACAACACACTGACACAAGTGTTCGTCTCTTGGAGTTGGACGATTGAGTTGTAAGCTAGCTCAGACTATCTCCAAAACAAGTTGAAGTTAAAATCTAGATGCGAGGGAAGATCATCGCTAAGACACTTCTTTGGTTTGGGTGTTGACCGTCTGAGCTCCTGGATTCATCTATCTCTATTTTCTCTCTTTCGTCAGAACAATG
>JAOYNN010021359.1:0-12880 GCA_025770095.1 Goniobranchus kuniei | reverse complement strand
TCACACCCCTTACCATTTTACCATCAACATCGTTTCAAAAAGATAGTTTGGGGGACAAAGTAAAAGAAAACAAATATAAAAAACCCAACATAAAAACATACAAATGCAAAATTGAATTATACAGTGTGTACAATCTGAAAGCAGCATTTGAGTGAGAATCTATCAAGAAATGAAAACAGACAGGTATCTGGGATGTCCAATTTTGCTTAGGAAAGCTGCAGATCCACTTCCATGAAAGTCAAGGGATGAGAACTCGCTGAAAAGAAAGCCGTTGCTTTTGGGTGTGTGATAGGAATGTGGGTAAAAGCCAAACACTTGCAGTGTGTTTTTTATGCCATTCAAATAGGGTGTTGATAGTATCAGAAGAGAAGAGATCATGCATTAACAGCATTTTTTTTTTATTCTACGGCATATTTTTAAAAATGTTGTTTGCTTTTTTAAATTGCATTGCATTCATAAAACAACAAAGCACACATGTAGGATACAGCTTGAGATTTGACATGAAAATTCCTCAACCTACTCAGGAATGTTCTCATACCTGTAAAATAGGAATCTGTTGGAATATGGAAATGGGACACTTTCAATGATGTATCAAAAGTCCAAAGTTAACAGAGCAGACAACACATAGGAATAAGAGCAAAATCAAAATAAAAAATCAGCCCTTCCTGATGCATGCCAAAAACATGCTGCAGTGCATGCATGGAGACAAATGTGGCCCAATTCCCTAAATCAAAGCTTAAGTCAAATTTCTGAGGACATGCATATCACCATAAGGCTTACCCTTTAAATTGTTGGTATACCAAAATATATATTGAAAGTGAACAAATAATAGTGAAGCTACAGCCACTTGATATAAAGGTATTCTTAAAGACATACTTGTGTAATAATGACAATCACTGTCTTTACCAATCTTGATAACATGAGAAAAATCATTTTTAAACTATGTAAGTACTATTTATTAAAACCATTACATTTTATCCTCTACAAGATAAAAAGTTAAAATGTTAGAAACATCAAAACCATGAAATACCAAAAAAAAACAAATTTTAAAAATATGAAAGGATGGAAACTGCAAACTAGCGCTGGTTTGAGAAATTAGCTCATAAAAATTATTTGCTATGATGTCTACATGATCTGCGCAAAGAACAAACCTTCCAGTGCATTCTATAAATACCTTAAAATGATATATGTTCCATCTGTACAACAAATATTAATACAATGAAAGAAAAAAAAAAGAAAAGAGACAGAGAAAGTAGACAATCAAAGAGAAGAATTTTCAAAAGCAATGAGCAACTCATTCAGATCATGAAAACAAAGTCAGAATAAAAAAAAGTAATAAACCTGGTCAATTGAGCCATTATTTCATGCAAAAGCACCTGAGATGCATAGAGAAAAAAAATGGCAGGTAATAAAAAGCCTTTGATCTGAGAGACCAAAATTCAATTAAAGGCAAATAAATCCTTGTATAAAGCATCTCATGACAATGCAATAGAAAAAAGTGCTTGGAACAGGTGACAAGCTAAAAGGAAAAAGTTCTTTTTGTTCCAATGTTAACTTTAAATAAAATTATATAATTGTGAATTGTTTCAGACCTGTAAAAACGTCAGCCGGTAAAAGTTTCCCCACACAGAGTGGTCGATTTCCAAAGGGATCGCGGACAGCCCAGATACGATCTTTGTGCATTATGACCAATGAATAGGAAGCTTCTGTCTCAATCATCATCTTCTGAATTCTGGAGATAAGATTGTTTTAAATTTAAGTTCAATGAAAATTTTCAGAGATGTGCTACTAGATTATAACCAATGCTGGCAGAATTGTCCAATGAAGAACGTCTAATGTATCTAAAACTACCTACTTTAAAGCACAGAAGGATAAGAGGAGATTTGATTCAATTATATAAAATAGTACACAAAACAGACAATTTGGACTATAAAGAGTTTTTGATTTTTCACATGTAAATTCTACTTGAGATGACAAATTAAAAAGATATATACATCAGATATTGTTCTACACAGGGGAGGACAGAACTCTTTGTTTTTAAAACAGTGAACAATGGAATGGCCTCAAGTTTAATACAAATTAAATAAAGCTCTTTGAATTGCTTTAAGATTGCCATTGACATGGACCTTCAAGGGTTTAAATACATATTTGATACACGATGAATGATCTTAACATTTAAAATTGTTTATAACTATAATTCATTATTATTTCTAATTTATTGTTCTTTGTAACAGGACATTTAAAGGTCACCGACCAAATTGGGAGCCCTTAACTACAAATCATATCATATCATAAATGTGATCAGTAAAAAAAAGCAGTCCTAAAGACAAAAACATTTGTCAGTTAAATAGTGCTGAAGCCTATTTACAGAATGGTGAGAGAGGACTTACTTCAATGTTTTTTTCAAACTTCCCTTTTTAAAAAAATGGAAGGGTTCAGATACATATTGCAAATCAAATTAATCTCATAGACATCCAGTTTCTAATCCAGCAAATTGTATGAGCAACTGTCTTCACTAAAAAGTAGAAAATTAGGTTAATAATTAGGCAATAAAGTTAACAAAGTGCTTGAATGAAGACTTATTCCTTTAATCAATTATTCTAATCAAAACCTATAGATGAAATGAAGGCAGTGAAACAAGGAGAGGTAATGTGTGTCATCAATTAGAGCAATTGTCATGATTGGCTGTATCAACTTACCGTCCAATCCAGTTTGCTCCATTAGGTTCACCACAATCCGGCATATGCGATAGAAGCTGTGTGAGCAGTTCACTGTCTGACCCCGTAGACAAACCCACTCCGTGTTTCAACAACTGTGTAGAACACAACAATGTGATGTTACATTATCTCTAAGCTTCTGCCAAAATTTTTTTAAAAAGTGTGCACCTTTATACTGTCTTGGACAAGTGTTTGCAAGTCTTTTTCTGTGGGGACATTTCATCAAAGTCAAAATGTAACATATGTGTTCAGCAGTGCTTTCATGTATGTTGTTATGCGGGTGCATGTTTACTTTTCAAGATCACAAGGGGAATATAATATTGTATATCACAAGATTGACCTTTTTGTACCTTTTCTCCCAAAATGTGACTCGTGGCTGCATTTCCTTTGACAACTTGGAGGCAATTACATGAATGATTTAGTTTATTAAGTAATGTTTTAAATGAAAATAGAGGAAAAAGTATAAAACGATGAGCAAGATATGCGCACAAATAGTTGACCCATTTCAATCTGAGCAGAATAGTCACATGAATTCCTAAGGTCATTCACTGAGAAAAAAAAATGGTATGGGGTAACATGTGGATCTAAAGATGAGACAAGAAAAACAAGAAATAAAAGACACTAACAATTACATAATAGTTGTTAAACAATTATTCCAAAATACCCCTTAACATCTTACAAAGAAACCACAGGAAAACAAAATCCTTCAGATTCCCATATCCATGAGTGGAGGCACAACTATACTCAATCAACAATCCGACACTGGAATGAAACCCCGACGACTTAAGAGAATTGCTGATCTTAGGTCAATTAAAGTGAAAACCAACATTCACATGTTTTAAACTGAGAAGTCTTCAAATCAGTAAGTTTCAGTTTTCAAGGGAGGAAGAAAAAAAGCAGATCTACCTAAGGTGGTCTGAAAGTGTAAACTAAAGATGTAAAGATGGCATTTACATGGCACACATTCCAGGGCGTTGCCATGCTCATGGCACATTACAATGAATTTCACTCCTCTAGAACAACTTGCAGCCCTTTAGGCACAAATACATTTTTTGGGGACAAAGACAGTGTCTTACGGGCCAGGTACTAATTCACACCTGAGTTGATTGAGGTAAGCAAAGTAAAAGGCCTTACCCAAAGACACAATGCCTATGACTTGTGGTTATGAGCCTGACCACACACCAGCCAGGCTCGAACCCACATGGTCTTACACGCTTGTACCGACTATGGTGAATACACCTTGACTCTCAACCCGAACAAAGATCTGACCACCACTTACCCACCGACGACGACACATTAGTTTCATTTTCTCCTAAAAATGACAAATCTAATCACCATGAAACTGACAGGTCAAGTTTTTCTGGTCTTTACAAAGCAGAATTTATCAGTGATAAATAAGAATCAATTTTGAAGATCCTATCACTTTCCTCACCTTTAATGAATTGATCTAGAATGGACCAAACATAAACACATATCATCAGTATCTGATGACTTGAATAAAAAAATTAAAACTATTACTTCCATGCATAAAATTCTTGTTCCTAAATAAAATTTAAAACTAATAATTTAAATTCACCTGAGTTCTACATGAATATTGCAGGAAAGACAATGAAGTTGAATAAGGTGAAATAAATGGCCATGAAGGAGAAAAATGAGGTTGAATTTCAAGAGGGAAAGAAAACCAGCTGCTTCAAAACATGAACCAATCAGAATGGGACACATTGCAGGAAGCAGAACTAAGTAAATTGGAGTAGGTGTAGGCCTCATTTACATAAACCACTTATAACACGCACAGTCACAATGCATATTATGGAATTAAATTCTTCAAATTCCAATTGTTAAAAATCCAAAAATGGAAAAATGTGTACAAAATTCCCATTGCATACCTTTTTTTTCAACATGACATGGTTTACCAACTCCCCATTATGTGCCACAGCGATAGTTCCATGGAGAGTTTCAACAACAAATGGCTGAATATTGTTGATTGAAGAACATCCTTGAGTTGAATAGCGGACATGGCCTGATTGGACGGAGAAATTTCAACAATAAATCCTAACACTGAGCAGTTATACTTGAAAAATACACTAATAAAAAAACAGAAAACATTTACACTATGGTGCTTTTCTTGCATAAATGTCAAGAACTCAACATAAAAAAGGATAAAATTATCAATAGAGGTAAACATAAGCAATGAAATAAGATATTAAAAGTAATGTCGTCAAGAAATGTTTAATGCACCCTTCATAAGAATGTCCCTAAGTTCCACTTTTGTATAATATGGAATGCACTACAGGGTATTTCAATACCTTATCCCTTCATCAATATACATCAACATACCTTATCGTTTGTCTTCCTCCTTTTCTCTTGCCTGCTACGGTCATCCCTAGCATTCATTTGATAATATAATAATAATAATAGAATAATATTATTATTAACTTCTAGAGCACCTAATTTCCACTATGAGTGCTCACTGGCTTTTAAAAAGTGATCAAAGCATAATAACGATAAAATCTACGACATTTGCACAAAAAATGCCATTTACTCTAAAACTCAAACTCAAATATATATATGTATCAAATCTCCCAAAATCAAGATCCACATAATCCATATGCTTTACAGAAAAGTTCTGTCTTCAATCTATTTCTGATAATGTTTATGTTGCCACTATCTCTAGTTCTTTTACTAAAAGAGTTCCACAAATGTGGAGCATAGTAATCAAAAGCTTTTTCATTAAAGAGTGTGTTCCTAATCGGTTCCCTCAGTACATTAGAGGAAGAAGAATGCAGAGTGCCAGAGGGTTGATATCTAACTATGAGTTCACGAAGATAGGGTGGTGAAAGATCATTCAAACAGCTGAACATGTGAATGAATGCTTTGTATTGAATCTGGAAATGAACCGGCAACCAATATATACTTTTGACCTCTTTAGTGGAGTATGTTATATGTCTCTACAGCCTAACATATTGTTATATCATTGTCTTTCAGGTACCCCTATCATTGTTCTTGTCTGAGTGTAATAAATGTCCCATAGTAAAGAAACAAATGAGTGTCATTATACTTCATTATGATAGAGTACGAGGTCCAAGCCCCCCTCACCATCATTGTTGTACGTAGCCCCATCCACAGCTTGAACTTCCTTCACTTCATTACTCATAATGCCTGCCATCTCATGCCCCATCTCTACCTGTGACTATTCAACCCCAGCTGACTCATCCGTTGATGCTCCTCCAACTCCACAGTAAGGAGCATAACACAATTACATTGCCCATCCATCAAAACCTATAGTGAAGAAAGTGCGACGACCAACAGGTGGGACATCAGAGGGCCGGGCCTATTTCAAATCAAGATGGGCTGACTACAAGGCAGCAAAAGGCATCTCAGGACCAGAGGCAGCTGTGCAGCTACTTGAGTATTGTGAAGAACCCCTGCGAAAGGACTTATCTCGCATCAACGGTGGCTCCCTCCGGAGCGAAAGCAAAGAGACAACCTTCCAGGCAATCGAGAAACTGGCAGTCTGCCAAGAGAACATAATGGTCTCTCTTGTAGAGCTCGGCAACATGAGACAGGACAGAGATGAGCCTATCAGGAATTTTGCCACTCGTCTCAGGGGCCAAGCTGACATATGTAAATACAACATATCATGCCCCAAATGCTCCACCGAGGTCTCATACACTGACCATGTGCTGAGAGACTCAGTGGTTAGAGGCATGTCAGATGCGGACATCCAGCTAGAAATCCTGGGTGACCAAGATCAGGACATGACTCTTGAAACCATAATTAAGTTCAATGAGGCCAAGGAAAGTGGCAAAAGGTTGGCCCAGCGCCTCCACGGGAGGGTAACCTTCCCTGAAAGCATGCCATGCACCTCGACAGCAGCTACCAGCAGCTGCCGCACACAACAGAAACCATGTGCATACTGTGGCAGCAAGGAAAACCATGGCACAAGACGACGTGATAGGGAAAAGACATGTCCCGCATTTAACATTATCTGTAAACAGTGCAAAATCAATGGG
This sequence comes from Goniobranchus kuniei, assembly GCA_025770095.1. Taxonomy (NCBI): domain Eukaryota; kingdom Metazoa; phylum Mollusca; class Gastropoda; order Nudibranchia; family Chromodorididae; genus Goniobranchus; species Goniobranchus kuniei. The sequence continues at coordinate 6,150 of JAOYNN010021359.1, read as the reverse complement.
CACTTTGCAACTATATGTCGTGGTGGCGCACGGAACAAAACAACAGCAACCGTGAACTCTATGAACAATAACGCCAACGACTGTGTTGATCTATTGTGCTCATTTGAATGTGTCAACACTGATACCGATGTCATTGGGTAGAGTGTCATAAAACTTGAACACCATATTTACAATGACATGTGCAAAACATGGGAACGGAGGCAATCTGACCACCAGACATTCATTGATGTAGCCATTCATTTGGAGAAGTATGACTATGACACATTAGGTCTTTCACCTCCTCCCAAGGGCATTGGTACCATACATTGCAAGGCAATGGCTGGACACTGGTTGCCAATCCAGTCTCGCAGGAGTCGAACCCCTGCAGAAGCTCGGATTGGACACCGGCCACCTCACACCTGTCACAATGAAAATGAATGCTGCCAATGGCTAACGTATTCACATCCTTGGGGTTCTTATACTTCGCATCTCCCGAACTCCACAGGTTGTATACTTTACAAATGACACACACAAACTACGCCTAAGCAAACAGGCATGCATTGATCTGGGTATTGTATCAGACGAGTTCCCAACCATTGGGGAGCACACCCCACCCAGCAATGTTGAAATTAAGCACTCAGCTTACACAAACACTAGCCATTGCGGATGCCCTCAACGACTCCCCCCACCCAAACCTCCCACCAAGCTACCATTCAAAGCTACCTTGGAAAATAAAGGCAGACTCGAGAAGTACTTGAGGGAATTATATGAATCCTCCACATTCAATACGTGCACACATCATCAGCTACCCATGATGCATGGCCCTCCACTCCGCCTGATGATAGACCATACAGCCAAGCCAGTGGCCTACCACACCCCGCTCCCTGTACCCTTGCACTGGATGGATGAAGTAAAGGCAGGCTTAGACCAAGATGTCAAGCTTAGAGTGAATAAACCAGTACCGAGTGGAGAACATCCTCCATATTCAATATGTGCACACATCAACAGCTACCCATGATGCATGGCCCTCCACTCCGCCTGATGATAGACCATACAGCCAAGACCCTGCTCCCTGTACCCTTGCACTGGATGGATGAAGTAAAGGCAGCCTTAGACTAAGAGGTCAGGCTCAGAATGAATGAACCAGTACTGACTGCAGAACATGTCACATGGTGTCACAGAATGGTTGTTTGCCCCAAGAAAAATGGTAAGACCCACAGAACCGTTGACTTCCAGGCACTGGACAAGCACGCCAAAAGGGAAACACACCACCTAGCCTCACCATCCCTACAGGCAAGGTCAATACCCCACGATATGAAAAAGACAGTCGTCGATGCCTAGAATGATTATCACAGTGTCAAGCTACATGAGGATGATGTACACCTGGCCAACTTCATAACCCCATGGGATTGATACAGGTATAAAGTTGCCCCCCAAGGTTACCTCGTTTCTGGCGATGGCTACACCAGACGCTACAACGAGATTGTGTCAGACATCACCAACATGACCAAGAGCATAGACGATGCCTCGCTTTGGTCTGACACCATCGAAGAGGCATTTTTTCAAACTGCGAATTGGCTAGATGTCTGCGAGAGAAATGGCATCATTCTCAACCCTAAGAAATTTGTGTTTGCTGCTGAATTCGTTGAATTTGCTGGATTTGAGATATCAGCCACTAGGGAACACCCATGCCCACGACTCTTGGAGGCGATAAAAAAATTCCCTAGACCAAAAAACATCACATATGTTTGGTCATGGTGTGGCCTCATCAACCAGGTCTCATATGCATTCTCAGCCACATACAAAATGGGACCATTCTGGGCACTACTTAGCCCAAGCACCCTTTTTCAGATGGTCTGAGGACTAAGACAAATTGTTTGAGAAATTTAAGGATGCCATTGTCAAAGAAATCACGCAAGGGGTTAAAATATTCGACAAATCCCTCCCAACCTGCATAGCAACAGATTGGAGCAAGACTGGCTGCTCCAGAAGCACTGTACTTGTGAGCCCACAACACCCCTCTGTTGTCAAGATGGCTGGAAAGTGGCACTTGTAGGGAGCAGATTCACCATGGGAGCGGAGTCAAAATATATTCCTATCGAAGGGGAGGCCCTTGCCATTGTGGATGCCCTTGATAAAGCCACACTTTGTCCTCGGCTGTGAGGACCTCATTGTCGCAGTGGATCACAAGCCCTTACTCAAGGTCTTCGAAGACCATTGCCTTGATGCTATAGCCAACCCCAGACTGAGGAATCTCAAGGAAAAGTCACTAAGGTACAGGTTCCGGCTGGTACATATCCCTGGGATACACCACAAAGCAGCTGATGGAATCTCGCGCCACCCTGTTGGCAAACCAGAAGGATTCTACCAGCAGGATGGCATCGCAGAACTAATGAATGACACATCTGTTCAGCCACCAGCAATTGATTAGCAACATGACGTCACCTCGATGTCAGCTGTGTTAAAGAACATCAGGAATGTCACATGGGACGACATTCGCACTGAAACCACTAGAGACAAGCTGATGTGCACGCTTCTATCCATGATTGAGGACGGCCTGCCAGACACACGAAGGGAAATGTCGCCGGAATTGCAAGTCTACTTCAGGCTGAAGGAGGAACTATACTCGCTTGATGGTGTAGTCCGATACAAAGATTGCATCATTGTCCCTCTATCGCTGTGCAGGAAGCTGCTGGATTCCCTCCACTCGGCACACCAAGGTACGTCCTCCATGATGGCCACAGCCGAGGCCTCTGTCTTCTGGCCGGAGAAAACCTCAAACATCCACAACTTACGGGACAAATGTTCCCAGTGTAATCGAAACGCACCTTCCTAATCGCAAGCCACCCCCCCCAACCCCCCCAGATGGTCTGTGCAGGCTACTTTCACCACCTGGGGTAATCCTACTGTGTGATCGTAGACCACTACAGCAACTGGCCCATAGTTGAAAAAGCTAAAGAGGGCGCCAGTGGGCTAATAAGCAGCCTACGAAGAACTTTCATCACATTCGGCATCAGTGAAGAAATCACTACAGATGGGGGCCCTGAATTCACAGCCACTCAAATTGAAAGATTCTTTACGGAATGAGGCATCCAACACCGAGTGTCATCTGTTGCCTACCCACATGCCAACTGTAGAGTGGAAGTAGCAGTGAAGACAGTCAAGAGACCACTCATGGACAACACTGGCCCAGGCAGCACCCGAGACACTGATGCCTTTCAGAGAGCAATTCTTCAATATATAGAAATACACCTGACAAGGAGACCAGCATATCGCCCGCTCTATGCATCTTTGAGAAGCCCATCAGGGACTTCATTACCATTCTCTCCTGAGCCGATACGAACCTCATCCCACATGGAAGGAGACTCTCCTGGCACAAGAAGAAGCGCTGAGGAGGAGACGCATGAAGATGTCAGAGAGATTGACAGAGCACACCAGGCTCCTGCAACCTTTGAAGGTTGGTGACAGGGTCAGAATCCAGAACCAGACAGGACCCCACCCGACAAAATGGGACAAGACAGGCATCAAAGTGAAGTCCGGAAATATGATCAGTACATCTAAGTCTACAGGCTCACACATTTCCTCAAAGCCTGTCAAATTTGCTGTTCTCTCAAAAACATTCATTTCTGATCTTGTCCAACCTTGTTACAATCACTGAGAGATATAGCATATAATTTAATTTAGCAACCTCAATCTACAACTCCTGTTTTGTTAAATCAACCAATTCTAGGCCATGTAACTCGTTATAGCAAATATTGATAATTAGAGACTTGCTTTAAAGAGTCTTACAACATTTTAAAAAATTGTATGTGCTCATAAAAATAAAATTTCACAAACAGCATTCTGCATGCATTTGACAACCAATCCTCTGCAAAAAAAATGTGCACTAATTTTCAGGCCCAAACGCTGTTAACTTCAGCCTGACATAATCGACAAGGTGGAGTTTGAAAGCACAGCAAAATTGACAAGACAAGGACAAAAAGCAAAGGGATCTTATTGTTATCAGTCATATGCCATATGAGAAAGGAAAGTCTTCAGAAAGAAACAAACATATTGGGGGAAGAGCCGTACAAAAATTAAATAACTGAACAAATATTGTACCTATGCCTAAATTTCCCGTCAGTTGCTGTAAATCCTCTTCATGGAAAGCTGAGTTCACCAAACCCATTGCCTTCTTTGTATAAAAAGGACTATTTGACTGTCCACATGTAGTCACAATGCCTGCGCCTTCTTGGCCTCTGAAATGATAATTTTTCAAAAATGTCCATAAAATGTTAAAACCAAGTTTTCCTCATTTCTGATCTTATGCAACCTCATAATATTCATTAAGAAAAGCAGAATCTTCATTTCCAAAATCTTGATTTCCATCCTTTGTCCCTACCTTACAGCAATGGTCTTTAGGCCATTTAAAACTCATTCAAGCGTACAGTGATAAATAAGGACTGGCTTTAAAAAGTCGTACATAAACAATTTTGTATACATTCATGAAAACTAAATTATAGAAATAGAATGCTGCATTAAGTAAATCAGTGAAGGTGTAGGCTTCATTTAAATAAATCACTTATCTCAATTCCTCAAATTCCAATTGTTAAAAGTAAAACAATGCAGAAAAATCTAAAAGTAACTTTACAGCAGTATTCAGGCCCTGACACTATAACTTATTTTTCAGGTACATCGATTCATTGTGCCAGCTCTAACAGGTTCACTACACCAACTGTTGGTTGTATTTTTATTTTTTATTTTGTGCATTTTGTGTGTGTGTGTGTGTGTTCCTTTTTTGTTGGGATTTTTTGTTTGTGTTTTTTTGGTTTTTGCTTGTTTGTTTTGTTTTGTTGGGCTTTTACCTTTGTTTTGTTTTGGGTGTTTTGTCTTTGTTTTGTTGTTTTTTCTTTTGTTTTTCACTCATCAAAATGGTGTTTTCATATGCACAGGCAGTCTGTCCAACACCGCTTTCACTGCCGCAGTATTGCATATGCTAGCAATGTAGGAGATATCGGAGAGGCTGGCACCCTTTTTACTTTGCTCTGCCATGGAGAAAGTGACAGGAGAAGGTTCAATCATTGGAGCCCAAAGAGATAGAGGCCTGTGGAGGATTTACCCTGCCTCCATAGATAAAAGGACATTGATCATAAACGGCATCAATGTAAACGGAGTAAGCATAATGTTGATGGACAGCAACACACATAAAATCTAGATGGAGGAAGTGTTTGATATACCGGTAAAAAGGCTGGTAATAAATGTATAAATTATCTACATAGTTGCTTCTCTGTACTCTATGTTAGGAATTTGGGCCTAATAGCTTCTTTTCTTGAATAAATGAATTTCAAAATTCACATGGCAATACCTGTGTTGCAATCCTACCAATCCGAGGTGTATGAGATGAGGGATGCCAATGTCCGATGGCCAGTCTCCTGAAGCGACGATTCCAAAGATACCACATTCTTCTCGCATGCCTGTTTCACAAAGCATGGCAGCTTTCTCTGTGTCAGAGGCCATCACAAGTCAGTCAAAATGTCTGGCGAAAATAATTTATTTATATGAATATAATAAAAATTACAACTTGCTTATGACAAACAGTTGATGCTGTGCTATGCTTGCAATTATAACAGAATTCTCTCCATAGGTTATATGAAGAAGAAAGTTTTACTCGAATTATATAAGAGGCAACATTTAGTACAAGATCTAACACAACATATTAAGATTTCGTGAGCTAACATTAAAACGGTTATATCTGCACATTTTGCAGTTCCGAGAATGATCCTTTAATGCAAATGTAGACATGATGTGCAGAGTATGAAAAAATTATGTTGCCATTCTTGAAGGTAGATAAAAACCTTTCTAATCTATAATCTCATTGTTTGCAAAAACTGCAGGTAGAACCTTTTTAATGTCAGCACGTGATTTATCCTTTTATTTGATGATACCAACAGTTTTAACTGACAATAAGGTTGTTTGAGCTTGATATTTATTGCACTTGCCAATTGAAATTCAAATACCAGGTACATCAGGCATCATTATATTTGAGGTGTATTCTGTTTGTATCAGGGGTAAACGTTGGCAAGACATAAAAAGCCTGAAATTCTTGAAAGTTGATATCAAAAAGCCTGAAAATGACTTCTCTCCGCGCCCCACCCCCACCCAAACAGCGTAACAGGATTCACTACAATCTCT
>JAOYNN010021248.1:0-12884 GCA_025770095.1 Goniobranchus kuniei | reverse complement strand
CCATACCACATCTCCTCTTCCCTGGCCAGCCTGTTGTTCACTTTCATCCACACTCAAGTGACGCCTTATTCGGAAATTTCTAGCTCGCTGAGCTTCTGATCGAGCCAAAGCTTGCTCGTGTTGTGTATGGCTGCTCTCACTAAAAACCAAGAAAAAAGATGTCATTAGGATCATGAGGGTATCATTCTGTTCTTGTTGCTCATTTCTTTATGAAATTTTGTAGTATTCATTGCCTTTATAATTAATTATGTGTGTACGGTTTATTTTCTTCTCAATCATGTATAAAGTTATTTTTATATCAGTTTAAAATTTATCGTTATCCATTCTTTGATTATATAGGAATTAGAGCGACACGTTTTACACTTACACCCTCATCGTATCTCTTATCAATGCTTTGAATTTATTGGACGAATTGAACACAGACAATTAAAGAACGAAAATGTATGACGTTATTATATTATATACTGGAAATGTGAATGTTTTAAATCAACTTAAAAATGCATGGATTTAAACAATAGTAAACTTTATACACTGTTTTAAACTACAAATATGACGTTCACATTTTTTATGTGGCTGGGGAAGGAATTTATGGCGCTCAAAATTAAGAAGTCCTTTAACATTTTTTCCTAAGAGTTACAAATTTCTCTTAAAGTTAAACTTTTGTTGGTGTTTTTTGTTGTTCTTCTGCTGTGCTTTTTTGTTGTTTTGTTTTGTTTATTTTTTATTATATCTTATTTTGTTGTGCTGTTGTGTTGTTTTTGGTTTTGGTTTTTGTTGGGTTTGTTTGTTGCTGGGTTGTTGTTTTTTTGTTTTCTGGGGGGTTGTCTCTTTTTTTCCCCTTTGTTTTGTTTTGTTGTTTTTTTCTATTTTAATGTAGCTATTTAAGATATTATATGAAGTTATGAAGTAGCAGCCCTTAACTTTTAAAAAGCTCACATTTAAAAAAACAATTTTTTTTAAAGGTTTGAGTACTGTTTTTTCTTGGTTTCCGTTGTTGTGATGGTTGTTGTTGGGTTTTTTTGTTGTTGTTTGTCATTTTTCATGTTTTGTATGGGGGATTGTTGAGGAGGAGGACGCATGGGAGGAGAAGTATTGTTAATATTTTTCTTACTTTGCTCATTCCCAATTATTCAGTTGATGAATTCTAATTTGAAATATTCGTATACATAAATAATAATGATAGTCATTTTTAGAGCGCCTACTCTCAAATAAAACATATAACAGTGACCTTACTTCCAAATCGATCACTACTTCCCCAGATAGCTGCATGTATATTTTAATCTATTATCCCTTACTGGAGTATATTTTAGTATGTTAATTTTAGCTTTATTAATTTCATGCCATGTTTATCCATATTTAATAAATCAGACTAAATGCGTGTGCATGGATGATTTCTTTACCTCAGATAAGGACAAGTACAATTGCCGTCGCTGTCGATGTTATCATGGGTAAATGTAATAATGGACGATCCCATACTGATGTAGTCGCATGTCCATGTATCATAGAATTATGAGGATGTTGGTGTGTGGAGATGTGTAACTGAACGAAGCGATGTTGCTGTCTAGTCTAGATGTATCTTTGAACAATGATGTCGCCATGTGTTGATGTAGAAGTGAATGGTTCTGATGCTGTTGTTTGTAAATATGATGTATTGTTGATAACTATATTTATGTGAAAGTAAACCACGTGGACTTAGTTCATGCTATGAATGAAATTGTAGTGTCCAACGATGGTGATGATGATGTGTGTATGGTATTGGGCATTTGTATACCTTGTGGATTCTGCTGAGTGTTATTGGGTATTTAAGTTTTGCAAGTACGTAAAGTTCATGTTGATTTTGTGCGTATAAGTCTGGAGGATACTCAAATTTATGTGCAAGTAAGAACTGTTCATACTGTTGTGTAAGTAGCTTTGAGTAAGTACGTCTTTTACTGATACTGATGCCACAAAGGTCAGCGTGTTAGAACTGTTGGTCTGCTGCTGTCATTCCCTTATCAACAGCATTTATGTTTACTTTACCATAATCATTCTACTTCTTCTGTAATGCAAACCAATGCCATTGTGCCTAAATAGGATTCACAAGTAAAGCTTTCTACTATTACCACATACAACTTTGGAAGTCTGCCAACTTATACATTTTTACTTTTATTAATGTTGTCAAACATCAGTCTGACACAACACTGTGACTGTGGTATTAGTGACGTGATGAATCATTCTTTTCCATTCAACAAAAATGAATTGTGACGAAATGGTATGTATTTCAAAGAATTTTTAATTAACAATCAAATTTCAGAAACTGAAAAGCATGACAGAAAAAGTGTCTAAAGGACCCATAATATTATACACAATTTTTGCATTTCACAACCATTTATACAAACAAGGAAATAGTTTCATCCTCAATTTCATGAATAATTACGCTTATTTTCCTTTCTTTATATCATTCTCTGTAAATCAAAGTATTAATGAAGGAAAAAGGAATTCAAATTATTCATGTCATTTTATTTTAAACCTAAGTACACAAATACCAAACTGCAAGATTCTTTCAAAATGTAGCTGATGGACTTAATTCCAAAGACAAAACTTTTGATTATGCTCTTTCCTGAACCTGAACTGACAAAATGAGTGAAAAATTATGTAAAAAAAACACATTGTAATGATAAAATAAAAAAATGAATAAATAAATAAATAAATAAATTATATATTATTATTATTATTATTATTATTATTATTAATGTCCTTTTAAAGGGGAGAATATAAAAATCTTCTCTCTTCCATATAAAAGTCAATCTGGCTTCCTAAAAGGAGTTATGAGAAGTGAAGAAGTAATGCTTTAAATCATGTATCAATCTGTTGGAGATGACTAATAATTAATAAACACAACAAGAGAAATCCACTTCTTTAGAGGCAGCTACCTTCATTCTCAACAAGCAATATGAATTAATCTTAGATCAGTAGCATTTGGTCATTTCTCCCCTAATTCATTTATATTTTCCATTCAATTGTAATATTTCTTTTGTAAGAAGCAAAGACCCTTCTCAAAACAATTTCACATATCGAAACAAGGTGATCACATAAACGCACATGTTTAAACAGAAATTGAGTGAGCCAATTCAAAGCCTATACCAATATTTAGATCAAGATCTAGATCCCAGCAGCTACTCTTAGTAAAAGAGTTTTTGGAAATATGATTTGATAAATGAACATATGTTAAAAGCACCAAATGTTGTGTTTTTTCAGCATTGGCTATATAGGACAATGTTATTTTTGAATTTTCCATATTCTCCATGGGTTGCATTTAAAATTATCACCCTGTAGGGTAGGCCTACATGACCAGCGACACATGCACCCCAAATAATTCCCTATTATGAGTGACCTATTTACACCCATTCGCATCAGATTTGAAGAGGAAGTGGCTCAGCCAAATGCATTTTGGTTTGAGTCTGTGTTGACTAGGCCTATCAAAAACAATTTTAAACATGGCCCCCATCAAAAGAATAATACAGTGTCAAAAAAGGGCTTTGCTGTGCGACATATTGCACAACAAAATCAATAATGCAAGCTCAGGCCCTGTTTTCAAGGAAATTATTGATTGCAAAAAAAGAAAGAAATCTCAAACAAACTATCCGTGTATGAATTGCCAATTTGAAAAGAGCTCTGGGACTGTTGAAAACAAATCAGGAATAAAAAGGAAACCCCCTGAATTTAATGTCCATATCACTGAAAATGTTGCAGCAGTGTTAACCTCAGCGAAAAATTCACCCCAAAAATCAATATGTCACCGGTCTTGAACAAAGAATTCCAAAAGAATCACTATGTAGAATCATGAAAGGTTCCCAAACAGCTTAACGAAGTAAATGCAAATCTGTCTCACCATGCCATTGGCTTTTCACGAAAGTTGAAGAAGGCACTGGGTTTCTCAACAATATATCGTCATGCCTGTGCACTTTCTGTGAAGAAATTCAGTTATTTCCTGTCCTGTAAAGTTGTCAAAAATCACATACGCAAAAAATGGATGGGCCTGAAGATATGGTTCAGTGATGAGGCACATTTTTCGATGACTGGGTATGTACAGGTATGTCAATACAAAAAACTAAATCTTTTGGGGATCGACCAAACCAGATTAAGTGTATGAAAAAAATCTTCATGATCTCAAAGTCACTGCTTGGATTGTAAGGAGCAGGACAACACATAGCCTTAAGATCAACCTATTATATAACTTTTTCATTTATGGGACTCCCTCAAGGATCAGATGGTGAGCATGAATTTCAAATCCCCTGAAGAATTCAGAACCACGATACTATCAAGTCCTACAAAAAAGTCCTTCTCGAAGGCAGTGTGATAATGTGACAGAAAATTTCTGCTTGTGTCTCAGAGAATGCATAGACAAAGTGGCCAGTTCATAGCATATTAGGCTGTGATTGCAAGATAAAAATTTCTAGGTCATCTCAATAGATTTTATTGACGATATTGATGTTTCCTTGGGGTGCATGTTTTTTCACCATTCACCCTGTTTTTCCTCGGTATATGTATATATCAACCCTGTTTTACAACTCCAACAAATATGTTTCCATGAATTTGAGCTTTTTTAAGGTGAAATTATGATAATAAATAATGTAATTATAACATTGATGATTATAATAGCAATAATAATAATAATAATAATAATAATAATAATAATAATAATAATAATAATAATAACTTCAAAGACAATAACTGAAGTCATAGACAGGGTCAAGTATTATATAATGATAATATGTGACTGAGAATTATAAGGTTCTATCTACCCAATACTTTTTAAGGAGATAGAACCTTATAATTCTCAGGTCACGAATAACAATATATGGGTGTTTCAGGTTGCAGAAGGGGTATGTGTAAAAATGTATAATGTGTATGAGAAAGAGATAAGGGAATGTTTATCAGAAATTATTCACATTTACAAGAGATCAAATGCAGACATACTTCGAAATGTCAATATATTAGTTATTTTTCCTTTTAATCTCAATTCATACGTTTTAGCATATCAAAGATTTTGTGAATCATTGTGGGGAAAAAGTCAAGGTATAAGAAAAGCAGTGTCAAAGATCTCGCCTTATTTTGGGAACAAATGACAACATAAAAATATTCTCTTCTTCAATCTGAAGACATTGACAAATTCATATTTTTATATGTACACATCACAATGAATCAAGATGATATCTTTTTCAACAGCCAGAAATGTATGAATTAATCTGAGGTGATATGTCACATGAATTGGTTAGAGGAATATGCTATATTATTGTAGATGAATAACTATAATTTAGAAATAAAACCAACAACACTGTGCTTAACAAAAAGAGCTTTGAGGATAGACCAAGAGCATGGGTTAGTATCATGCTTGTGGGTGTTGGTCACTTTATAATATCATCTGTAGGTTTCACACCACATCTTACAGGTTTGACAGGATACATGTGTTTGGTTTACAGATCATGAATGAGATAAGCTCAGCTTCTTTCAAAATAAAAAATCCCAACTTCAAATACACCAATCAGCATTTTCTAAGCAATTTACATTAAGTGTACATGATTTATTTATTCATTTGGGTTTTTAGGGCTCAGTTTGACTGCAAGGTCATCTCAGTGCCCATGGAAAAGCAAGACGAAAGATTAGTCTGAAGTTACAGAAAGAACAGAAATTGTAGAAAAGATTTTCAGATGAAGAAAAGACATTGCTACAAGAGGAAGCAGACATTTAAGATAATAAACATAAAATGAACCCTAAAGGAGACAAGGAGAGATGATTTACAGACACAAAAAAAACCCGTCATTTCTCTAAAACATATAATTAGCAATATAATGTAACTAAAAAACTAAACAGAGAAATGATTTACAGATTTTTTAAAAATTGTCATCGCTCTAAAATACGAGACTAATTAACAACGGCTATCAAGCCCCAAACAGTGCATGCGATAACCATCCAGGATTTTCTACTGCCCTTTGTGTACAAAAGTACTCGGTACACCTAGATAGCAAGTGACCCCGATAGTGTTTTTAAGTGATGCGATGCACTTGAATGGCAGAGATAACTTCTGAATAATGTCAAGTTCCCTCCTATAGCAAAACTATCCCCTCTGCGGACACAAAAGAGAGCCTGACAGAAGAAGACAGACAAAAGGAGAAGCTCTCTCTCAACCCTCACTTACCTCTTACAAATCAGTGAGGGTGAGAGCTGCCTTAGTCGCCTTCTACCACATGCCTGGACAGCAGGCAGTGGGCCAATTCTGCTCCTCTTCCCAGCTGGAGAGGTCCCAGGTCCCACACAGGGAATGGAAGACAGTAAAACAAAAGGGTAAGAAGTTCCAAAAAGTACAAAATGTACATTTATATTATGGATTGTAAATAACAGATGATTTTTATACACTGATATGTTCAATAAATAAATCATTTGGATTGGTAAGAAAATAACATAAGAAGACCTCTCTATGGCCATCACAACCACAAAAACTTACTGAATATCAAGAGCAAAGAATAGCCAAATAACAAAAATAAGGACACTTAATACTTTGAAAAATCATAATCACCACAAGGTCATCTTTTGAATATCAAAAATGACTTTCACATTTTCAAAGGAAACTGGTGACTGGCTTCCATAAATAACCTGTTTTGAATGTGATATACAGATTTTTGGGAAGGGGAAAAGAAAATACCAAAAGAAAAATTGAGAACAAAATACCTTTGAATAAAATAATACATATTCAATTGTTCACATGACAAAATGTAAAAAGCAGATATATGTCAAGAGTCAGCTTTCTCTTATGACATTTGGATAATATAAAAGGTATGAAGGTTCTTTTTTTTTTCCTTCAATGGAACAAAATTACATGAAAGGAAAAGTATGTTCAATGCAAGAGAACGCTTCAAAATAAACAACAAAACAAAACAAAAATTTGAAAAAGAATGTAATGATGGGTACAACCTTATCCCAAAGTGTTTTACAATTTGTATATGAATCTTAACTGGGTTTTTTTTCCACTTTGCAACCAGCAGTAAGAATGGGAAAAAAAGCAAAACAAGGAAAATCACACAAACAAAACATAAAAAACCAACCAAAAAACCCTAGTGACAAGCTGAAGCAAATTTTAAAAATCAACTAAATGATCATCCATAACAGTTGAAAATAAACTTTGAGACACAGATTTTAAGTACAACAGACTACCCTGAGACATTCCTTTTTATTCAGAAAAGTGGGGAATGATAGAAAACAAAATATCAAAGAAAGACATAGAAAACAATGCAACATTTTGTGGAGAATTGCCTCACATGTCAGTCCTCTACAAAGATGTCATAAAATAAAACACTCTTACTATTTAAAGTTAATTTAAAATTGTGGTTAACAAGCAACATAAATATTGGATGAAAATAGTATGTAAAGGCGGAATGTGTTATGCATTTTTCTAAGCCTTCATCTATCATCATCAGTTTTCCTATTCTTTTCACCTTGTGAGCAAGACTTATTTGTCAATGCTTTACTTATGTGTATTTACTTCATGGAGAGTGATACTTGGCAATGTGCACACTGTCACATGCCCAAACTGATGAGGATGATGATATATTTTACATGTATAATGTATATAAGATACTATCAAAATAAAGAAAATGATCGTTATCAATGACATAAGTTCAAAGAAGGTAAGTATGGCAAAATACTGACATTGGATCCCACCTTAATCTCATATAAGTGTGGCTCTCAACATTAAAGTTCCCTTTTTTTTACATCACTAACAAATCAGTGGTGGTTTTCTGTCTTTGGAATGTGATTGTATTCAACATTAAACTTCAATAGTTGAGAACATAAAATTGAATTACAAAGAAAGTCAATGTGACTTGTGTATTTTGGTAAACATTAAAAAATTAACTGAAAGATGGACAGCAAAATAAATTTAAAGGACTTCATTTTGGTCTCAATTAGTTTCTTCCTCTTACACCTTTGTGCAACTTAATTCCTATAAAGGCAATTCAACTTCAACATAGACCATTTAAAGACCAACATAGGCAAACAAATTAACTAAGGCAATTCAAATTCAACACTATAGAATTTGACTGATTAACTTACATCACAAGTCAACGCAAATTCGAACAAGTGACACTTCAAATGTTTAAAAGAAATGCTAATCAAATTCAACTTAGGCAGTTCAAATTCAACATTGATGAAAAATGCAGAATCTAAATACATCTATCTAGATTATATGGATCTAGTATGAGCCTATCTAGTCAGCAATTCATACAATGCTGCCTTCAGCCAATGAAAATAAACAAAATCACTTTCCTATTAATAAGATTACTAATATAAAATATAACAGTAGTAGGTCTAAATATCTACTCTCTGTTCATGTCAACGTTTGGATTTTCAAACCATCAATTAAAAAATGCCTTACAAGAGAGTAAATACTTCTTTAAGCCTTCACCAGAGGCAATGTTAACTCAGACCTGCAAGGCAGTTAGATACAGTATCAATTGTTCCAAGAGATACTGTATCATTAAGTGCGGAATTGGGACTGATGGGGTGTTATCTAAGAAAAGAGGTGGGAAAAAAATGAAAGGATGACAAATGAAATGAGAGATCTACTGGTATGAATTGTTGATAAGGTACTGTCACACCCAATACTATGTCGGTTAGTTTCTAACAGACCTAGATTAACCGGCCCAAATGTTGGGCTAAAGTTAGAGAGGATAATACAGATTTCATGAATTCAACAAGAAAATATATCATGAACAAATCAGTTTCTGCCATGCTACATAATCATATTTATTCAGTTTGAATAAAATATTATCCTGTTGAATTAGAATTGACCAAATTAAATTTGATTCCACGTATACAGTAACTAAATAACAATACTGAATTTGAATATCCCAAGCTGAATCTGATTTGACATGTGATGTTATAAAATTATGATACTGAAGTCAAACTGCCCAAGTTAAAATTGATTTGGTATGAATTTGAATTGCCTATGTTCAATTTGTTTTGAATGTTTTCATATAAAGAATTCTTAAATTGGAACTTGGTTGGTTAAAGAATTCAGGTTTTTGGTATAATGCAAAATCAGGATGAAAATTCGCTGCAATCATTCAAAGATCTGAATCATTAAATGTAACAAATTGAAGCCAAGCCTCACCAAAAAAAAACCTCTCTGACCCGCCCCCTTTCCGAAGCTCTCTTAAAGCAGTTTTAACATATTTTCATTTTATGGAATGAGATGAGATACTGGCCAATTAAGCATTGGATTGAGAGTAGAATGTCTTATGATAACATTCTAGGAGAGCAACCATGATTTGGTACAGTTTAGAGCATCAATGAGATAAATTCAAATCCTTGGATTCATAATTTCTGCACAATGTAATGTAAAAGTTATTTCAGTAAAAAATAGATGTAGATTCAAGAAAGAAAATGGAAAGATGTGGTCAATATATTCCTCTTTGTTTTTTAAGGAAGAAACAAACACAAATCAACAAAATGGTGGGAAATATTATAAGACAAAACTGTATAAAAGTTTGGCAAAATAATCTTTATCACCTTTGCCATCCTAGTAACATATTTAAAGCACATTAAATCAATAACAAGCAAGTTTGGTAGAGGGGGGTGATTCAACAACTGTGGCTTACCACCATTGTCACATGTATGTAATAATACGGGTTACATTACTGGAAGAGAGAGAAGGAGCGAGGAGGGAGGGAGGGGGGAGAGAGAGGGTGAGAGACAGACAGAGAGAGACAGAGAGACAGAGAGACAGAGACAGAGAGAAAAGACAGAGGTAATAGAGATGGAGAGATGGGTAGATGTAAACAAAAGTTAACCAAATGCTGAGCAATTTACAATTCAAATAAAAACAAGATCACTGCTGCAAAAGACAGAAATGCCCTGTTTAAAGGTAGTAAGTACATAAATTAAATAAATGATAATTTGTATTACAGATGGGACATCATTAGCATCATCGGTACTTCATGATGAAGCAGTTAGTTTTCCATTGGGAAGCGAAATCACTCTAGCTAAAAGGATATTTTCCCACCTCACCAACTATTTATTCTATGTAATTTTGATTTTCAGAAAGGAAACTGAGTTTTCTCATCTATATTGTAAATCTTAACATTCAAGATAACCCAAGGGTGTATTAAAAGGTAACCCATGGGTATATTATAGGATAATCTATGGGTATGTTATAGGATAACTCCCAGGCATGTTTTGATAACCCACGTGCATTTCGCAGGACAACCCATAGGCATATTATAGGATTTCCCATGGGTGTGTATTAATCCAAAGAATTGTTGAATATCAATAGCACCCCTTGTTTTTAATCACAGTCAAGCTACTTATCGCATATGTGAAAATTCAACTCAATAGTACTTGAATACTCATGCCATGATTACTAGTTGAGGTAATTTTTCTGATGGGTGGACATTAAAAATTATCAGTTCCATTTCAACTGAAGAGTACTTTTCTCTCTCTCTCTCAGCCAATCCTCTTTCAGGCTGTTACCTCCTGAACTTTACTGCAAAACAAGTTTCTGTCTTCTGCAATTCTGCCTGCTTTTGAGTACTCAGGGAAAAGAATAAACATGAAGTACACATGCTGCATACAGGCACAAAAGCAGGCTGTACAGACTGTACATGGACACGGCAAGCCATTGTACTGTGACAGTTTATAAGTTTTTCAACTCCCTGAGAGCATATAGTGAAGCATACTGTTATCGACATCACATCAGCAATCTTGACAAGGTCTTTCCCTGCCTATTGCCAGAATCTCAGTAAAACTTGGGTGAAGTATGCAAAGTAAGGAGCCTTACATACTGACAAAAAGCAAATGACTTGTACCATGCCAGCCACAAGTCACACTTTTTTGTTTGACATTGTGAATGCTGCTTGACTCTCAGTTCCAGCCAAAACGTGCTAACCAGTGAACTACCGACCTCAGATACCACTTTAGCTTACTGGCCATTTTCAGAAGTAAGCCTCTTTCTTTTATTTACCTTTTTATCAATGAATTAAAGCTAAGTGTACAATAATGTTTATGAGAATCCCACATACAACAGATCATTTTTCCCAATGCTGCTATTGCTCCCTCAGTATACAAAATGCACTGATAAACAAAAGGTCTATCACCTTCTAAAGCATATGCAGTATGAAATGGTATGTCCTTTAGAGAAATACAATATTCAACCACTACAGGCTGAAAAGCATGATGAAGCCTGCCATCATGGGAAAATTCTCTAGTCCCAAGTTATTAGTCATCCATAAAAAAAATTAAAAATAAACCACAACAAAGTGATGACAATCAATTAGATCTGAACAATTTATCATTATGTTCAAATATTGCTAGAAGTGACTTAGTAAATAGAATTTTCATATGTTCTAAAATTACTACGTGGTTGTTGACGAATGTGGATTTTGAAAAGAAGCAGAGCCATCCTTCCCCGCTCTCTGTAAAAAGTCTGAAGGTAGATATCTCTCCTCTTCCTTTTCGGAAGGATCCGGCCCTTTTAAACAATTCCATGAACACCCACAGCTGTAGGAAGTAAAGTAGCAAGATCTCAAGAAAAAAGAAATAATTTTCTTATATAAAAAAGAGAGCTGTCCAAATTCTTTGCCCTTTTAAGCCAATTCTCTATCCCCTAGTTCCCACAGAGACATAATGGCTGATGCCAAATCTTTTTATAGTAGCAAATCATTTCAATGTCAACAACACACGGATATCTAAAGGCATAAGCATTGCTAAATAATGTGTTTACGACATAACATTATGGTTATTTTTTACTCTGCAGTTTTCATAACTTCATACTCACTCCTACAAATTTTGTACACGTACAGAGACAAACAAAGGGACTATTCAGGAGTCCCTTTGATTTCTATTTTTATTATCTCTTTGAAGCAACATCACCATGCTTACTAATCAAAAATTTAAAAAAAAAAACAAAACAAACAAAACATACATTTCAGCATTGAAAATGCAACACTGAATTCACATTGCTAATACTTTGAACAGGAAAATGGAAATCAATAGCGGGGCATATTTCGGGTATAGGAGTCAGAATGAAAAAATTTAAAGTTTAAGCTATACATAATACATTTAGAAAATAACAAAAAACAAAAGAAAGTTTCCTCATCAGTTAAGTAAACTGACAGTTGGAAAGCTAGTGAGAAAAGCATGGCAGTAAAAGCAGTCTAAAAATCAATTTCAATTTGAGTCTCAGAATTTGTGGTTTCCACTCAGCAATACAGAAGGCAGTGTAACAAATCTAAGTTTAATAACAAAAGGTTGGGGTCTTTTTGGGATGGTTTCATGAGATAAGTATTTTCTTTAAATTTATATGTTTGTTACTGTAGAAAAAAATGGCATGGCACCTAAAAAGAAAAAGAAAAAGTCCAATTGTACATGTTGTGAATCAAGCCAACATCTGGAGGTAAGGTTAAGAATCTTGCCAATCAGGTACTTTTCATCCATGCCCTTGGGATAAATATATAAAGCTGAAAATTCAAGTGGTACTATCACAACACCAAACTGGTACTTGAGTTTTATTATGAAACAACATGCTGCGTATCCTAAAAACAAAAAATAAATATATAGCAATAATAAATTGTGCAGGTTTGTGTGGCCTTTCAACTCACAGTGGTTGACATGAGGATATGAGTTCAGAGGAATGGAAAATAGACAAGAAACAAGAATCATACAATAGTATCATTTCATCTGTTCAATTTTAAAGGGCTTTATTGATTTCAAACTGCATGACATGTGATTTGAGTCCATCTCTATTCTTAGTAATATTCTTTCCTATCAAAAGGGAGATAATAGTAGTAGTAGTAGTAGTAGTAGTAGTAGTAGTAGTAGTAGTAGTAGTAGTAGTAGTAGTAGTAGTAGTA
>JAOYNN010021137.1:0-12884 GCA_025770095.1 Goniobranchus kuniei | reverse complement strand
CTGAGTGACCCAATTACTCTGGCCCTGACCCAATTCTTGATTACAAAATACATCATCAGGTCATCCCACAACCTGATGTCACTTCCGGTAAAATGGCGAGCTCAACCAGGGTTAACTATTAGGCTGGGTGTTTTCACATACATCCTGGCCTCCTATTAGTTGTCTTCACACAGATTATATCTGAATTTGGGCATTCAATACAACTTTCGCCTCGACCGCTCGGTTTAGTCATCCTGTTCGCCAATACTAGGTCATGCTGACCGAGCTCAGCAGCCATGCAGGAGTCTATTTTCGGAGATGAACATTTCTCAAGGCTTGTTGTTCAAATATCACTCTCTAACTCCTAAAGGTAACTACATTCGGCTAATGTGCACAAGAAGGATGTCTTTTGAATTACTCCTCTCGCTGACCATGGGAGAAAAGACATAAAAAATCGTGTAATTTCTCCTGGCAGAGGTTTGAAATGGACATACTTTTCATTCATTGTTTTCACCGAATGCATAATTTAAAAAAATGATAGTTAACATACATTTTTTCTAAACCGTGCACAGATGATTTTTATAAGACATCCATAAATGTACTTGCGAGATAGAATTAAGAAAGCTCTAACTTTTCAAGATAGAACAGTTTGATCATTGTGGAGCCAATGAAAATTGGCAATCCTAAGTGCTCGCATAACAATACACACACAGAGAATTTAACACACACGCAGACAAATAATACTATACACGGCCTAGGATTCAGTATGATGACCATTGATCATAAACCACTAAGAACCAGACTTAGAACAGGGCTTTCTCAAAGATTTTTTGTTATCATAACAACATGTATCTTCTCTTTCAATGAGGCTTTACGGCATAAGAATCATATGTGCACGAATTTTGTAATTACAGGTTAATTAGAGAAGTGTGGTGAAAAAATTGAAAATTTGACTCACACAATTCAAAAGCGCGATTCACAAAAACTACAAACGCTAGAATGTTGAAATTTCAATGAACCCAAGGAGTGGTGTTGGATGAGTGAAAGAAACAAAGAGATGAAAATTTGACACAATAATGTGGATATAGTGAAGGGAATAATTTATGCAATTTTCAGGCAATGTCATTGATCTGACTGGGTACAGAGAAATGCACGTGACCGCTAGTGACCCCGAGCAGGTAGCGGGACGCAGTTGATTAATGGCCTTGGCTGGCCTCAATTAAATGGTAGTAGTTTTCAGTTGGAGTGAGCCGCCATGTTAGGAAAACCGGCACCGATTCATGTAAGTAATCCACAAAAATCTGGCCACTTTTCCCGGGTGTAATAAAAAATCTGGCCACCTTTTCCTGATGTAAACTAATGGGACCACAATTGTTCATGAGTGCCCATCGTAGACTCTAATGAACATGGTTTGCCACCATTTTTAGAGGAGATATATAGAAAAGTGAATGTGAAAACGAAAACAATCCCATCTTCTAACCAACACAACAAGTCAACTCTGTAGAATTTTTAGGACAGACTTATGAAGGATTGTGATACATCTGAAACGAGGTAAAATATCTGTAAAATATTCCTGCCCTAAATCTACTAAACTGGAAATATCAAAATGACGCACTGTGAAAAAAGGCAAGCTCATCACTGTCATTCTTGCGATTAACAGACACAGGCAGGCTTTCATATTTGCCCATGGTAGTCGTTTTCCCATGATTTGGTGCTTGGTTATCACTTATTGTCTCGATCAGCGTTTCCCTTTCCTGGCATTGTCGATACTTTGTTTTTAAGTCCAAGGATCTAAGAATTGGTGTCCTTTTCGAAGAAGTCATCTTAATCCTCATAGGGCACAGCCATGTTACCAGAAGTGACGCTAAGGAGTGAAGGGGACTGATGACATAGGTCAGTTGTAAAGTGGGGGGGAGGCGTGCAGGGTTCATTTTGAAGTTGAAGCCTGTAATATAATATGGCTCCGTAAAGTATGTTTATTTTTGTTTGCATCAACTTCTTTGTATCTACAATTGAGGTTTTAGATGAGCAAAAACAACCACTGTCTACACGAGAGAATATGACACACGTCAGGGCGAGTGAAAACTGCTGAGGCATAGTTGAGGCCCAGTGAGGCATAGAACAAGATGACAAGAAAGGCTGACTCCTACTCTGCTGGTCGATAGTAAACGTATGGGACGTCGAAGCAGCTTAAAATAACTTGCAATCTCATTGGTGACCTCTAAAGTTGGTAATAAATATAACCTGCAGGTCAAGTTCATTGAAAGAAAGAAAGAGGATTATTTGAGTTCATGGCAAGGTGACATGTGTGTGATCAACGTGATGTAGAGCATGACGGGCTTCGCTTCGCCAATCAGTAACAATGGTGTGAAACAGCATAGAAGCTTAAAATAACTTACAACCCCATTGGTGACCTCTATAGTTGTTATATACCTTCCGGGTCAATTTACTTGTATGGAATTAGAAATTTTCTATTGAAAATGGTCATATTCACTGTCTGATTTTGATGGCCTGCGCCTTTCACAGGAAGGAGTGGGGCGTCCTGCTTTGGTGGCCTTTGTGGGGCTCAGGTGGGAGGACCACGTACAGCATTTCACAGCATTTGCCTCAGCAGGGTTAAAGTTTTAAAGTTGAAATGATCTCAAATGCAGGGCAAATATCTTGATTGCAAATTTAAGAATTACAAATAGTGCAATTATCTTAAGAGTAAAAGTTGAAAAGGTTATGAAATTGGGAATTACGTGTGGGCAGAAATGAATTCTGGTGTCAGTTGCATGAAGAATTTCAAACCTCCTATTCAGGACATGTTTGCTATTTATATTACCTATAGTTTTGAGACTTGAATCGAAATGAGTTTATCAACCAAAATTCCCCACTCTACAATGCCATGCTGATGGTATTTCTATGAAATTTTAGAGTCAAAGGTTGATGCTAGAAAATAAAGGTAAAATATGAAACGTTCATTGGAAAGGATTTATTGAAAAAATTCCAGTGGATGTCTTATAGATAGAAATTGTTTTCAATTTGCTGAAAATGTTTTCAATTTGCCTGAAGTAGTACTGTATCAGTTTATACTGAGGTGTGGGTTAAATCAGCATCTAAATTTTTGTTTGTTCTGTTTCATAATGTTTTATGTTTCAATGAATGTTTCACATGCTGTTGTCATTATCTATAAATCTTCTTGCCTTAAGCAATGTTTGGTGAGTTGAAGCCAGTCATGTTATGACCTGGAAGTTGGGGGCCCATTTTTCTAATTAATAATGAAATCTTGAACGGAATTGTTCCTGTTTTTATTACAATGAATAATCCGTGTTTCTGATTCAACTTCATTCTCTTGCTTTTTGAAACAAATCTGGTGATGGCTCCTTACGGAAATTTTTTTTCTTCATCTTTGAGGGCTAAAATTTGCTCTTGTTTGTGCCTCTGATGGGTCTCATTTTTTGATTTCCTGTGAATATGAGCTAAAATGAGACCTTTTAGAAAAAATTACTTTTGTATATTACCTTTCCTTTGGTATGTTCTGTGAAAGACTCAATTTTATATTATGGGTTGCGCTATCATTTTTGTGCCATGTATGCATTTATCTGTTTGGAAGAGATTATTATTATTATTATTATTATTATTATTATTATTATTATTACTTCTATTATTATTATTTTTATTACTACTACTACTACTTCTTCTTTTATCATTATTATTATTTTTTCTTTGTACATTTTTTTTTTATTATTATTCTTATTTATGTTATTCTCATTACATCAAAGCTTGAATTAATCAAATTTTACTCACACAATTTGAAATTTTAATGAGAGTCACCTTGCTGACACTTTGCATAAAAACTAGTCATCAAAAGTGTGATACAACGTAATGTGACCAGGTTTTCTCTAATTGGAAACACCCATTTGGATCCCAGGGTCTTCAACTGAGAGGTGATAGAATAGTCCCACTGCCAATGCTCCCTATGCTTGCCTTGTTGTAAAAGGCAGCTACAGGTTGAGTGAGAGTTTCTTCTCTCATCTGTCTTCTTCTGTCAGGCTCTCTTATTTATCCTCAGAGGGGGCTAGTTTGCTGGGAAAAAGGAGTAGGCATTATCCAATTGTTTAACTTTAAAATACTATCCAGGGTTGATTGATATATAGATGGACAGAGTATTTTGGTACACAAGAGTGGTAGAAAATCCTGGGTAGTTATTGTGATGCACAGTATGGGTTTTGATGGTCAGAGAGATGATATCTTTTTGCCTGTAAATCATCTCTCCATGTAGCCTTTGAGGCACCTGATTTTGTTATGTAGTATGCTTACTGTTTAAATGCCCTATTCCTTTTTTATCGATTTCTTTTCCTTGTCTAAAAATCTCTCTCTGTTAGCTTGCCTTTTGTCTTACTTTTTCCATAGGCTTTGAGATAACCTTTGAAGTGGAAAAGAGCCCTTAAAAATATATGAATAAATTAAAACAAACCAATTGGGAATTGGCTGACTGGCACAAAATCTGTTACATCATTCGGGGGATGATCTCAATACCCGTGGTCAGTGAGAAAGAGAAGGGTAACGGGACAGGGATATGGGAGGCAAGAAAGGGTGCTACCTTAGTCACCTCTGTCAACGCACTATACATGGATAGCTGGTAGCTGGTTACTGGAGCAAAAGATGCCCCCAGGAACCCCACCTGGGAGTTTCCTTTATTTGCCTTTTATGACATGCATGGCTAGGTGCTGGCAGTGAGCCTTTTTTGTCTTCTGCAGAGTTGGAGAGCGAGCCAGGGATTCATGTGGGATAAAATGCTTAAGTCTTAATGTTGATATGTATAAAGAAACGCACATCAGTAGAGAAATATTTTATTTTAGAGATATTTAAGTATTAAAAATCATCAATGAAATAGCACATAAAATGTCGCCTGAAAGATAAAAATTGAAAGTTGAAAAAATGACTGAAACAGGTAATAGAATCGTTTGAAGATGTAGTATCAGGTCACATTATATTCTGTGTTTTGAAAGTGTATTTAAATAATTGAAGATCACAAAGTTTTGGATATATGTTGTAGCTTTGACAACTTGCTTCGAAAATGAATGTTTTTTGTTTTTTTTAATCAACTCGTGCGATGTGGTAATATGCTTACTGACACTAGTCCTTTCACAGGAATAAATGTACTGAATTCTGTTATAATATGCTTTTAACGTTTGAATGCATTTAAATTATTGTTAATTATTGTTATAATTGAAAGAAAGAAATGTGTCATGTTTTTTCTGTCTTTTTTTCTTCTTCTTGTCCTCATCCTTTTCGTCTGTCTCCTCTTCTCCCTCCTTTTCCTTTCTTGTTCTTCTCCTCCTCCTCCACCTCCTCCTTCTCCTTACCTTTCTTCATCGTAGTTGTTTTAAGACTCATCTGCATCTGTAGAAATTGATCTGAGACTTTCCCCTTCCCTTTGAATCTATGTACATGTGCAAGTATTTTATTCACTTTTCTTAGGTGAGAAGAATTCAGTCTATCAGACAGTTGAATTCAATTCTCTAATCAAGCAGTATTCAATGCAGCTCAGCCCATATGATATGAAATATGCATTTTTGCTGATGTGAGACATTTGTATGGACAGTTTTGAGTTTTTATTGACTCATTGGTTTGAAGAAAAAACAAATAAAGAAAACTGGAAAGAAATCCATAAAAAAACCCCTGTTATGAAAACAATGAAGAAAAAGAAGGAAAAAGCAGAGAATCATAGTTCAGTTGTTCGTCAGTGTGGCATCTTATGCTGGAGATCATATTGTTTTAATTTGGTGTCTATACTATATTACATTATATATGTGTTTATGCTCATTGATATGAATATGTATTGTGTATGGTAGTGGCAAAAGGCTGTTTATTGTGTATATTTCATTCCTGCCTTTAACTGGTAACATGCCTGTAAGGAAATTGATAAAAAGTCTATTCTCCACTCAGAGTGCATTGTTAGGTGGAGGGCAAAGGTAGTGTTCTGTGTTCCATGCGAGTAAAATACTCATGTATGTGTTATATGTGGCCGATATGGTCATCCACTTCTCCCACCTGTCATTCACCCATGCAAGAAACCAATGACATCCCACGAAGCTTCCATCAGGAGTCAAAGAGAGTAGACATTTTTGTACTGACTAACACTTCATGTAATTCTTTTTCTGAATGAGGTAAGGATAAATGAAGATTTAGTGGTTTGTTTTTTCTGGAATCTTATTTTTTTTCCATTCAAACTCACTCCCCATTGTTCTTTGGTAAATCTCTTATGTTGGAAATACAAACAAGAAAATGGAAAAGATAAGGAAAATAAGACAAAGACCCCAAAACAGATGTATCATCAAAGAGTTTGTTCTGACAGCTGCAAGCAATGGAACATGTTTCATATGGGAGTGGGATGGGCGGAGCTTATTGCCTGCTTTGACCATGCAGTTGCTGTATGAGTCCTTACTCTGTGGCAAATAGAGAAGATCACATTGCCATCTCCAATGTCAACTGATGTCTGACAAAATTTCCATCCACTCATCCCAAAAGTATTGCTTCATTTATGACAGTATATGGTGGGGAAAACTATATTGTTACATGGATGTAAATCCTTCAGATTTTTTCCTGATTTCAGAATTTTTCACACTTTAAAGTAAATGCTGTCCTAACTTTCTTATAATATTTGTCAGTTTGATTTATTTGTACTTCTGTATTATATTATTGCCATGCTACATGATAGAATTTTTTTTTCATCTCACATTTACATCCATGTTGTGAACATTAATGACTGAGATGTCTAAAATAGTATTCTTAGAAGGGATGGATTGCATTGATAAGGGTGGCAAATTTATCATCATGGTCATGTCATAAATCATTTAGTCAGATTTTGACAGTTTGAGAAACTTTGATACAGTCAATTGGCACAAAGTATACATACAAGTTGTGCAATGTTCATTGAAAAAAACTAGCATTGCAATTATGAATGATAATGTGGCATATGACTGGCAGATGATCTTCATGTTTCAAAGAGGCATCATGGTGATCTATTTTTAAGTGCATATATCAGCTATGCTTTGTTCTGTATTCATCTTAGACAAGTGGTATTCATCCTAGACAAATGAAGATTACACTAAAAGGATGACTAAGACAAGCTGGGTGGTGTTAAAAAAAGTGACATAGTAGTAATGGAATAAAAAAAAAAAGACTGGAGCAATTGCGATTGTGCCCTTTATTAAAGTAATTTTGATGTACTGTTTTCAGTCCTGCTGACAAGGACCCTGATCAGTAGGATGCATTTTTAGTAATTGAGAAAAAACAATTGAGTCATTAGAAATATTTATTGTTCTTGATGTTTGCTTAAAAGGAGAGCTAAATATAACAGGATGACACCAAAAAAAGCGCTTTCTGCAAAGTCTCAATAACTTCGTTAAAATGGCAGCCATGGCAACGAAAATTTGACACAGTGAATGGTATTTATGGCCAAAATGGATGGAAAGTTTCGCAAACATTTTTATAAAAATGTGGAGATGGTGACGAAAAACGGAATATCGCCTGATTTTAAATCGAGGCCAAAATTAAGTATACGTTGAAATTCAAGGTCGAGAAACTATACAAAATTCGAACAGAAATGAAGTGAAAGTTTTACTTTGTAGACTTTGAAAGGTCGTAAAACAATAACAAGGAAGTGAATAAAGGCATACTGAATACGCTTTTTAAGAAAAAATAGCTGTAGTGATCATTGTTTACACATGTTGTTTGCTGATTCCTCTCCAGTCAACTTTATCCCAAAACTGCTGTAGCGTTGAAATTTAGCGCTATTTTGTCAGCTTTTGGCGATTTCCTTCGACATCCTCAAATCAGAAAGGGCCTACAAGTCCACTAGCATTGTAAGCCATCCATGTAGTGCATTTGATAGAGTAGAGGGGACATTCATGGACATAATAGGGTGTATGGATTGACCAGTAAACCCAATTGTTTGAAGTCACATTTTTTGTCGCAAGCAAAAAGTGTGCCTCATAAGAAAGCCATTATGCTCTCTAACCATCTTATCCATTTCCTTGACATTGATTTACACACTTTCAAAGTCAAAAACGTCAGACTTTCCCTTTGTCTCTGTTTGAACTGTGCACAGTTACTCGACCTTCTTGAATTTTAATGCTTTAAAAAAATTATGGCCTTGATTACATAAAAAGGGTCACGTCTCGTTTTTCGCCACCATTTCACAATGAATGTGTTTTCGAAACTTTATCAAACCTTTACGCCATGAAAATAATTGATTGTGTCAAAATTTTCATTGCTGTAGCTGCATCAACTATACAGAGCGTCTTTTTTGTGTCACCCGGTATTTATTCAATGTAGCATTGCTGTGTGGCCTTTGGCTTTCATCATATTTCAGATTAAAAAAAAAAAAATGATCGTGAAATGACCATGATGTTACATTGACACAAACTGAGTTGAGGTTTAGATGGTCCCTGCTATTACACAGTGTGCCATTTGGTGGTGACTAATGTATTTGGTTCCAACAAGAAAAATACTCATAATAGCACCTCTCTAGACTTGGAGTAATAGATGTACATATATTTTTTGTCAAAGGCCTGTGCTTTAGAGCACATTGGTTTTGCATGAAACACTGACGATTACTTGTCATTTTTTCATTCAAATTTTGTAATATGAATAATGCATCGTGGTTAATGTAATAATATGTCTTTCACTGCATTTTATGCATTCACTTAAGTCATGTTAAATTCATACCCGAGGCAAATTGCTGTCGATAATTGAGAGAAGTCAATTATTAACAATATTTGATTGACCATCTGTCATGAAAAGGATAACCCACAGTCACATTGCTAACTCTAAAGCCTACACCTCCGCCTCCCCCCTCTCTCTATCTCTCTCTCTCTCTCTCTCACACACACACACACCCATACACATACAAATACGCACATCTCTCACACATAAACACTATTTCGAAACCTGCAGTAAGTTAACTTAATCCTATATCAAGACTCAAACAGCAGAGCAGTACACAGGATAGCACGGTTTAGGATGACATGTGACATTTACAGCCGGAAATGACATAGGTAAAGCACCCTCATGAACCCATGCAGGAGACTCAATGGTTTCAATTCTCTTTCCCGCCAAATGCCACAATTTTCACTCTTCTCCCACATGCTAACTGATACACAGCCCTGGCAACTAACGGGCAGGGTTTGGTCGGACCATCTCCCTCGGGATGTCAACGCTAGTCAAACACGAACCAAACGCGACGCCAAATTCAACCTACTTCAGACAGTACTAGAACACCAGCAGAAGTTAAAAGCTTTACTGCGGCACTCCCTAGCCTCAACACGAGAGTTAACTTAATTATAAGGGGGGTTAATTCATGGAACAGGGGTGCTGTATCTGGTGACAACACACTACACGCTCTCATTAAACCAAATGATCGAGGTTCCACTCAGGAGTCGACCAGAATTTAAAAATAGTAAAAACAAATTGTTCTCTTATTTTATGCTCATTAATCCTATCCAACGAAAAACCTCTCTACATCTCAATCTCTCAAAAGGCACTGGCGCCTGGTTAGACATATCTTGAGACAAAAATATTCCCGCTAATAGAGCCATGCAACTTTCCTTCAACAAATGTGAAAGCAAATTCTGAGGAAGGCATATCACTTCTATTGCAACCCCTAATAAAGAAGTCTCTCAAACTGACCCTACTCTTAAGTTCAAAACACTGGAACATCTCGAACATCTTGGATCTATTGCCCAGAATCGCCAAGAAACAGCAGCGCTGACGAAAAAGATCACCGAAATTTCTGAGTCGTCCAGCTGCTCCGATGAACAAAATGCACATAGCAATTAAGTCAAGAAAGCCAATCCGATGACAGGAAACAAGTGAATACTATCTATCGAAGATTCGGAGGCGCATGTGCTAGCTGTGCACTCGAGAGAATGT
The DNA here is from genome assembly GCA_025770095.1 of Goniobranchus kuniei. Lineage (NCBI taxonomy): Eukaryota > Metazoa > Mollusca > Gastropoda > Nudibranchia > Chromodorididae > Goniobranchus > Goniobranchus kuniei. Next base: position 2,984 of record JAOYNN010021137.1, on the reverse strand, counting down.
TTGCCTGTTGGAGAAGAAGAAGAAGAAGAAGAAGAAGAAGAAGAAGAAGAAGAAGAAGAAGAAGAAGAAGAAGAATACTCAAAAATCAAGATTCAAGATTATTTATCGTCCAAGCTGGCATATCGTTTTGTCTATTTCACAACATTTTACATAAAACATACATAAGCCTACAATGCATACATAATAATGTAAATTTACCCATAGCAAGAGATGTAAATTTACCCATAGCAAGAGATGTAAATTTACCCATAGCTAGAGATGTAAATTTACCCATAGCAAGAGATGTAAATTTACCCATAGCAAGAGATGTAAATTTACCCATAGCAAGAGATGTAAACAGACATGTAGCTGCTGAGCAGCGCCATGAATAAGTAAAACGTTACTTAGAGAAATTAAGTTTACGTACATCAAAACCACGTGATTCGTTGACCATTATACCGGAAGTATCTCCCTAAATTCAACATTAAATACATAACATATAAATCTGACCAACATAAGAAGAATCATGATAATTATATCAACTTTGTAGCAGATAGTTTGGACTCAATAATTAATCTTTATGTCACCTCTTAACAGAAAAGTTTTAAAAAGATTACATTAAATTAACCTCACTTTACCCTAAAAATGAGGCTAGATAATAAGACAAAGAAACATAAGGAAATATGTCAACTGTCGACCATTTTATAGCCCAAACCAGAGGCCAACAACCTATCTCTAAGATTCCCCCGGTTTCTTTAATGCTCCTCCAATTTGGTTCTGCCATCCACGGGAAGAGCATTCTACCCGGCTATCACCACAGCCATCTCTAACACTCGGACATCGAGGTCAGCCACTCGACCTCACCTTGCCCCCTGCGTCCACCACTTAACTGGACACTGGTCATAGACACGAGTCTGGCACCACAGTCGACTTTGAGAGTCTAACAATGCGTGACGTCATCCTCCCCCGTGCTTAGACAAAGGAGGACCTCGCAAATCAACTCTCCAGTTTGAACAAGACGTATATTGATAGGATCGATACTGGCGACACAGGAGTTGGAAATCGAGGATGTCATGTAAACAGCTCTTCAATTGGACTGCCAGGGAGAGAGCGATTCTGAAGAAGATTAGCTCGAGTTTTGAATCCACTTGTTTCTGTAGTAAGCTCTAGCTGTTCGTATCATATGAACCTGGACAGCCGTTTCAGAAACAGTGTTTCTAGTACCGTGTAATAGTATATCCTTTAAGTATCAGTGTTTCATAAGGCATTTAATATAGATAGAAAAACTGCTTATACCTTCACGGGTAAGACAATTACAGCTGCACTCTCAACTGCTAGCTATTTCATGTAGATCAGACCTCTAACAAAGAGAACAAGAATTATTATATAATGCTTAACTCTCTCTCTCCCCCCCCCCCCCCAACAACACACACACAAACACATACAATTTTTGAGTATAATTGTATATATAATTAAAGCTATAGCTTTCTTTTATACATTACAGTCAGCTCATGAAATGTCTTGAAATGTTACGATTTTGTATTGCATTCATAGGAGACTGAGCCACATTCCTATGACAAGGCAATACAGATTCTGATTCGGCCAAAACCTCTGAATTTGTCATGTCCAAAATATTTTAAGACTTTATCTCAAAAGCCACATCGCAAAGGAGAGATAACCAGTGAAGACAGACACGAGAAACAACCAGCGAAGACAGACACGAGAAACAACCAGTGAAGACAGACACGAGAGACAACCAGTTAAGACAGACACGAGAGACAACCAGTTAAGACAGACACGAGAGAAAACCAGTGAAGACAGACACGAGAGACAACCAGTGAAGACAGACACGAGAGAAAACCAGTGAAGACAGACACGAGAGATAACCAGTGAAAACAGACACGAGAAACAACCAGTAAAGACAGACATGAGAGACAACCAACGACGACAGACACGAGAGACAACCAGTGAAAACAGACACCAGAGACAACCGGTGAAGACAGACACGAGAGACAACCAGTGAAGACAGACACGAGAGACAACCAGTGAAGACAGACACGAGAGACAACCAGTGAAAACAGACACCAGAGACAACCAGTGAAGACAGACTCCAGAGACAACCAGTGAAGACAGACACGAGAGACAACCAGTGAAGACAGACATGAGAGACAACCAGTGAAGACAGACACCAGAGACAACCAGTGAAAACAGACACCAGAGACAACCGGTGAAGACAGACACGAGAGATAACCAGTGAAGACAGACACGAGAGACAATCAGTGAAGACAGACACGAGAGAAAACAAGTGAAGACAGATACGAGAGACAACCAGAGAAGACAGGCACGAGAGACAACCAGTGAAGAGAGACACAAGAGAAAACAAGTGAAGACAAATACGAGAGACAACCAGTGAAGATAGACAAGAGAAACAACCAGTAAAGACAGACACGAGAGACAAGCAGTGAAGAAGACATCGGAATGTACCGACAAGTCAAGAAAATAACAAAACAAGAATGCGAATCTTAAATAGAGTCTCAGTGGCATTTGACCACCTCTGAAAGCTAGCTGTGTCTCTACCAACCCCACCAAGGCAAGTCATTAAACCATAAAATTATGGCGTTGCAGTCTAGAAGGAGGAGGAGCATGAGGGGGAAGAGGAGAATGAGAAAGAGGACAGGAAGAGGAGGAGGTGGAGCAGAATAGGAGGAGAAGAAGGAGGTTGATGAGGAGCAGGAGAAGGAGGAGGTGGAGAAGCAGGATGAGGATAAGCAGTAGGATAAGATGATGAGGAAGAGGAGGAGAAGGGAGGAGGAAAAGAAGCAGGAGGATGATGAGGAGCAGGAAGAGGAGGAGGAGGAGGAGACGCAGGAGGATGAGGAGGAGAAGGAGGAGGAGCAGGAGGATGAGGAGGAGTAGCAGGATGATGATGAGGAGGAGGTGCAGGAGGAGGAGGAGGAGGGGAGGAGGAGGAAAAGCAGCAGGAGGATGGTGAGGAGCAGGAGGAG
>JAOYNN010021136.1:0-19080 GCA_025770095.1 Goniobranchus kuniei | reverse complement strand
GAGAAAGAGAGAGAAAGAAAGAGAGAGAGAGAGAGAGAGAGAGAGAGAGAGATGGGGGAGAACAGGGTTAAATTTTCAGATTAAACAATGTTCTGATATTTCATCTACTGAATACATGGTAATAATATATGGTAAAACCATATTATTATAAAAATTTCACTTCTTGAGTGGCAATATGTACATTTAACAGGGAACATCATTTGAAAGAAAAATTTCTTTTGTTATGCAATAAAAATATTTAGGGATCTTTTTTCTTATCTTGAAGTCTAAACTGTTTTTGGCTGCATCCCTAATGCGTCGATTACAAAGAGCTAGTTTCAGGCTCCATAGCTGAATGGATTATGCCTTGCTCCATATCACAATGTAATATCATAGCTCTCACCCTCAGCTTATAATGATTTGAGTCACATGGCTAAGTAATTTTAATGTAACATTCAACCACAGATCTACATCTTAGCTAGTTCATTGGACACAGACATGAAAGACTAATAACTGTCAGTGTCACTGACTACTCACTGACTTAGATACAAGACTGTAAAACTATAATATCAACTACTCAGGCTTGTTGCTGCTAGTCACATAGATACATTTGCAATTGAAGAGCAGTTTTCCAAAGCTCAGCATCAAAATCAAAATTTTATTAATTATTTTCAGAACAGTCAACTGCTACAGAAAACAGAGGTTTTGAGGAAAAAATTAACACATAAATACTCTTTAAATCTCTGAGAAGTTTTCTAAGCACAACTTTTTCTTGATTCTTGTTTTTTCACAAAGCTTAAAACAATAACGAACTTTTCATCATAAATGCACTTATTGAGTTTTGAAAAAACGCTCTTCAATTGCTCAAACATGTGAGTGAAAAATGCTATAGTAACCCTCACTAAGCCTGTTTCAAATACTTTCTGCATCAATTACAGGTAGCCTCAAGGTTTGGACTGACATTTATGATACACAGAACAATAAGTCTGCTCTGTCAGTGCAAGTGTTCAAATGTAAACAGTTCTTGTTTTTATCCTTTTTAAATCATGGTTGAATCCAAATGCCATGGATAAGAATTTGTCCATTTTCATTCACAGCAACTACAGAATATTCTTATAAGGCATACATCATTGTGGGGTAATTCCATAGTAGGTGCATGATGCACTTTTCTTAAGATAGTATCTTCATTCTTCGACTTTAAAAACACAACTTTTGCCAGAAAATTCTATTTACCTTCATCTGCTTGTTCATAAACATCCTCCTAGAAGAAATCAAAAGGAACAAAACGTTTTCAATCATTTAACTACTTGTTTGTCTTTCAAAGCAAATCAAACTACATCTGAGGTGCGTTGGATAAGGCTAACGGGAAAAGTTTGCTACAGACGCTCTTTTTCCTATCCAATGACATGTTCTCGGCAAACGTTTTTTAAAATGTGATTACGATATTTCATCAACAAATTTTTTAATACTAACAATAACAAAACAACAGTGAAAGCATGTTTTGCCTGTTTTATCGAAACCTGCTGATCAGCAATATCAACAGTTGTACGACCAAAAGCAATAAACATCGATTTAAATTCCATTCAATCAAATAAACTATCTATTCCAATTACAATGTTTGATACCCTCCACTTAAGGTCGATTCAAGATGGCGGCATGCATAACAAAAGTCTGCAGACAAGAAACAGACGAGAGAGAGCCAAAAATCTTAGTATGGTAGTCGCCATCTTGAAAGGTTTGCCGCGCACTACCTCCTAAAACCGTTAGCTAACGTTTGCAAGCGTCCATGGCGAACAGAAGCACATGGGCTGTTGGATAAGGAAAATGGAAAACCGTTTGCGAGCACTCGCCTTATCCAACGGACCCCAGTTTCCATGCTTTATCTATCTATCAATTTGACTTTGACTTTAAAGTGGTTGAGGCTCATTGTCAGATAGCCTGTTCATCTTGCGGGTATAATTTAAGTTCATTTTGGGTGTATTTTGCGGTGTTAACTATCTAATCTATCTATCTAAGTCTATCTATCTGTCGGTCTATCAGTCTACCTGTCTGACTGTCTATCTATTTATCTATCTTTCTTTCTATCTGTCTGTCTATCTGCTTACCTATCTATCTATCCATCTATTCATTAATTTATCTATACATTTGTCTATCTGTGAACTGTATCTGCTTATTTATCTATCTATCCAGCTATTCAATTATGCATGTACCTATTTGTGTATACATGAAGTTGTCTTGTGTTGTGTATGCGTGAATGCATGTAGGCTTATGTGTACAAAACAGTAATAAGAATAACACAAACGTGCATGGAAACTGGCTTACTTGGACTAGTTGTTGACTATCAGGCATCTCATACATGTCATCACCTGATTCAGGAAAAGCAAAGAAATCAACAAACATTACAATTAAAAATAAAGGATTATGTGCTATGAGTGCTACTTTATTAAAACAGCAAAGTCTTATGATGCTTCTCTCATGCTCAAAATAGCCATTGACATGTAATGTAAACATTGACATTTTTGTGGGGCCTTTTGTTTTTAACACCGGATTTTTTTAACTTTTTACCACAGGTATGATGACAGGATCTAAATTGTGCTCTGGCTAAATGTAATGGCAGGTAGCTTAACAGACTGAAAATGCATTAGAATATTCCTTCAACAAGAAAATGAAGCAGTGCTGCTTCAGTTCATTACAGTCAGTGTTGGATACGTCAATTTTTGTGGACACAGCTATTAAATCCACTTATCTGAAAAGAAATGGAGTAAAGTGAAAGATGGTTTACCCACATGTAAACACGGATGGGTATCTCTGGGTCATCTGGTTGCATTCTTGATGAATGGTTTCCAAGCCATATTTGTTTTAGTGCTTGTGTTGCTGTTGGTTGACTCCTAAACGGAAGCTTCATTATTGTAAGTAACGTTGATCGTGTTATTGGTGAGGAATTCTTACACTCAAAATGTAATGTTATTTTGAAAGATCAACTTATGTGAACAAAAAATCAACCCAAGAGTAGAATTTATCGTTTGCTATCATAACATGCATTGTTGGGGGTGGAATGGAGCAATAAAATCGACTAAAGTGAAAATCAACTTATCCGGCATCCACTACACGGGTTCAAGTATAAAACTGGCTGAAGGAAAAGAAAGAAAAGAAAATTCACATCTTCCTCGGGGTCTTTAATTTTCTGCAATGGTGGAAGATTTCTCATAGTTTATAACCATGGCATTTCCATTGTCTGTTCTAATCTACCTTTATTCTCTAATAAAATAATTCTCATATAACAGAGAGGAACCCACAGTATATAAACATTTCTCTGTCAAATCATAAATTCACAAAATGTGCATAAAATCGTTTGTTTCAAGGAGGAACTATATGAGAGGGGAACATGGTACGGAGAATTTAGATTGCCTGCATGTTAAAAGTCCCATTTATAGTGTGAACTTTGGCCTCAGCTCAGTACAGCAATGCTAAATTCTGACTGACCTTAAGTATGATGAAGTATAGTCTACAGATAAACATTTGATAAAGATGCCTGGTGAATGATTTGACTGTTTTTAACAATAACACATCTTTACCTGTTGGCTGTGCTTCATCTTCCTGAAAATAAAAATATTGAGGAGTATTAAATGATGCATTAATTGTAAAATGAGGATGTACTGATGTGAACGAAGCTGGCTTGATAATAAATTTGTCCTAAGAAGATGGTATCCACCCAATTCAATTATCATGACATTTTTTAAGAAAAAGAAAAGGCGCCTACATGGCTTTGACAGAAGTCATTCTTTTATATTTTTACTTGGTCAAGATTGATGTATGACTTTAAATTTTAATGATGTATATTTAGGGAATAAACAGTAATGGATAATTTTTTTGTTTTTCGCTTTTCCATTAATATGTTAATCAGGTTGGGCAGATACAGGGTGACACAAAAAAAAGCGTCTCTGTAAAGTCTTTAGAGCTTCGTCCAAAAGGCAGCTACAGCAACGAAAATTTGACACAATGAATGATATTTATGGCCAAAACGTTTGGAAAAGTTTCGTAAAGACTTTTTTTTAAATGTGGAAATGGTGGTGAAAAATGAAATATGATCCTTTTTGAAAATTGAGGCCAAAATCAAATACGCATTAAAATTCAAAAAGTTCAAGTAACTGTGCACAATTTAAGCAGAAACATAGTCAGACCTTTTAGACTTTGAAAGGGTGTAAATCAGTATCAAGGAAATGGATAAGATGGTAAGAGAACATACGGTTTTCTTACGAGGCACAGTTTTTGCTTATAAGAAATGTTAATTCAAATAATCGGGTTTAGTGAACAATCCATCCACCCAATTATGTCCATGAACGTCCTTATACTCTATCAAGTGCACGGCGTAGGTTTGCCTACAATCTTATTGGACTTGTAGGCCCTTTCGCATTTGAGGACGAAGAAGGAAATCCCCAAAAGATGACAAAATAGCGCTATATTTCAGTGCCAAAGAAGTTTTGGGAAGAACTTGACTGTAGAAGAATCAGAAAGCAACGTGCGTAAACAATGATCAATACATTGTTTGTTTTCTTGAAAAGTGTATTCAGTATGCCTTTATTTACTTACTTGTTATTGTTTTACACTTTCAAAGTCTAAAAACTCAGACTTTCTCTTCTTTTCTGTTTGAATTTTGTATAGTTTTTCGACCTTCTTGAATTTTAACACATTTTGGCCTCGATTTAAAAATGGGTCATATTTCGTTTTTCGCAACCATTTTCACATTTTCATAAAAATGTTTACGAAACTTTCCTTAACGTTTTAGCCAAAAATATCATAGATTGTGTCAAGTCTTCGTTGCTGTAGCTATCTTTTTAATGAAGTTATAGGGACTTTGCAGAGAGCCCTTTTTTTGTGTCACCTTGTAGAATGGTCCAGGAATGATGTAGGTTGAATAATAGATGAACATTTTCACCTTTCATATCTATCACATACTTCATGGGTAAATTTCTATTTACTTATTCATGTCCAATGGTCACAAGTTTATAATTGTTAAAAATGCTTAGGGGGCAAATCTAAAATAATACTATGTTGAGCAATTCAGGCCTATATAATGGTAAGTTCAACTCCATCTTCCAAAAGTACAGTTTGCAAAATAGTAATGGATATTGACTGCTAACACAAGAGAATATATAAAAATGAGTGAACAAGCAACTATTGCTCAACTTAACTGTCTACTTCCTTCCATCCTTTTCTGTGTTCCCTTTCTCTTAAAGTAACACTAAAACTTTTTAAAAAATTTATTATCAGTTTTCAAGTTGATTACAAATTACAAAAAGATGAAATTGGAAAATAAATATCAGACAACGAATAGATACAAGGATCATGCACATCATAGGTTAATGCCACAAAACAAAAAAATACTTGTTGCAACTTATCATTCTTTACTTGTGTAGTGTTAGGATAGATCAAGAGCTTATTTCTTTCTTTTCTTTTGTTCACTTTTGGATAGAGAAGGTTGGCAGAGGGGTAAGGATGAAGCAAAACCATTAAAAAAAAACCAAAAACATGACAGCTATATCTTGTCTGCTAAAAGCAAATGAAAGAGGTGTTATGGGTTGGACTTATCATTTTATTCTAATGACATAAAAGAACTGCAGGAGAATGAAATGAGATAGGATGATAAATTATCAATTATGAAACCAAGGCATAAATACATAAGCTAAATCCATGAAACATAATCATGAAACAAGCAAATAAACTTTTTATTAGGATATTAATTTCAGCATTGGTATGAGTAAAACAAAGAGGGTTAAGAAGCAAATTAACATGAGCACAAATTGTTCAGCGTGGCTTTGCTTCAGACTTCTATCCTCATTATTTTGTTCTTGTGAATTTTTAGGGAAACACATAAAAACTGATATATTACATTTTAAATAAGTCTTTTATTTACAAAGGAGATGAATCAATAATTTTCAAAGTTTGATTTTTTATGTTATTCAAATTAAAACTTTTTTTGAAAGTCATATATGGGTTGGGTATTTTTGTCTGGTTTGGGGTTGTTTTTTTGATTGTCTGTTGTTTTGTTTTTTGGGGTTTTTAAAAAGTTTTTTTGGGTTTCTGTCTTAGGTTGGAAGGGGGTGTGCTTCCTTAAAAATTAATTGAAATTACATAATGAATGAATTCTGCAGTAATGATGAATTAACAGCACATTATTTATGTCAATGATTGAGATGAAGTTGGTATCATCAAAAGAAAAAGGAAAACATTTCAAAGTTGCCACGTACTTATGCATTACTGAAATTATTGTAGAAATAAACATCACATTCCACAATATTCATAAAAGTTCCATCATTTAAATTGCATGACCTGGACATTTTCAATTCAATTTTTAAAATACATAATGTACTTCCTTCACTTTGATTCATCCACCTGCTGAGTAATGAAATAATGACTTTAAAATACATTGAAGGTGCAACACAAAGAAAGTAACAAAATAAATCAGTCAAAATGTTGACAAAAATAACTGATAACATGCATCACAATAAAAATCACTTGAAACTTTAGATATAATAACTTTTGACAAGTTATAATTAAATAAGTAGCCAATATTTTCATTTCTTTAAAAAAAGGCAAGAAAGGCCACTGCCAAAATAATGAACAGAACCATGATATAAAACAATTCGTCCCTGGAAAACCTGCAAAGGGTTTAGGCAATTTTGTCCCTTAAACCAGTCGACAAAACTATTCAAAGATGTCTTCGACCTGTCAATTTCACAAGCAGTGGCATGTGGTATGCATAAAATGACTTTCACATTCTATGCAAGTAGATAGGTTAATAGAACAACAACAAAAAGTAATACTCTTAGCATATTTCTGTTGAGTTTTTAAATCATACCCATGATTAATTCTGATTATCGTCAACATTTCATGATTCAAAACAGATAAACAAATAATTGAAAAAAAGTCAAGTATTAGAAAATACCAAAGTCTTTTTGAGTCTTTAAAATTCAGCCATAATCTGTTGGGAGATGATGATGAAATCAAAATATGAAGTTCATGGATCTTGGTACATGTCCACAGCTCCAGAAATGACATAATATTCAGTCAAAATACCTCACATTTAAATACAACAAAACTTTAAGTGTACAATGGGCATTTAAATTGGAACAAGCTTCCTGTTATTTTCCACTTCACATTAAATTGATTTTGAAGCCTTCAGTATTTGAAGTGAGTGTAGAATCCAAGTTGTTTTCATCTGTGCATGTCACCTAGGTAGCCAAATGCACAATGTATAATCCATTTGGTCAGACATTGTGTTTCCATTGTGTCACTTATGCCACATCATGAGGTCATAGAAATAGGGGTATCAAGATGAAGGCTAGCATGAATACTTCCCTCTACAACTAGCCTTCTTTGGTTGTCCTCAAGAGAGTAGAAATGTTGCAGCTTGTCCACTCCCAGGTGTCATCCAACAGCAATTTTATCTGTCTACCACATTTTCCCCCTCCCTCAACTTTCCCCTGAAGAATTGGTTTTAAGCTCTCTCATCAAGAATTTGAAGGGGTGTCTGATGCTGATGCTACATCAAGAAATGCGAAAACACTGAAAAGTACCTTAATCAACTGTAAAACAATGAAAACAATAGTTGGTTTTAAGGTCTTCAGATGGCTTCTGCCTTGCACCAACAGTCATAAAAGCCTCTAATTCCAAACATGACTTAAGAACTTTAGAAAGGCCTTCCTCAAATGTTTAGATACTCCAATGCAATAACACTCATAATGCTCCTGAAAACTATTGCACTCCACCGTCTGAGCCTCTTGACTTTGACTTGAGGTCCTTTGCAGAGACTAAGAAATTATGTACTGCAGGACTGAAGTGTCACTTCAAGTCTCATTGAACTTTTGCTTTCACATGAAGATAAAGCAAGAGTCAACCCATTTTTCTTCTGTAGTATTCTTTTAACTTACATCACTCATTTCTCACACACTTGATTGAATGCAAAATCTGCAACTTTCATAGAGTAAAAATCAAATGATCTTTGATGAAAAGACGACTGACATGCAAAATCTCAATGAAGGAAAAAAAAAGGGAAGTTCAGAACAAGGTGCAAAGTTCCTGCATTAAATAAAAGCAATTGAAAGAAAACCAAATTGTGATTGATACTACACTTGCATCCATTCCCTTGACATGTCATTGAAAGATTAGGCAGTGCTAAGTATACAGGATAAAAGCTCAAACAGAATTTAGATATGATTGGAAAATGGAAACAAATCCTCACCACATCTTCATCAAACTCTGATGACCAATCATCGCTGAGGTCATCATCAGCATCTGGTTTTTCATTCCTAGTTATATGATGAATATATCATATATATAAATATCAATATGTACAGCTTGTATAGAAATGCATGTTTCCTTCAAATTTTTTGATGTAAAACATGAAACATTTCCATGTCTTTTTACCCTATACTTAAATAGAAATGTTGTAGAACAAGCAGAAATGTCATTCTATTAATACTGCACCATTTTCATGATCATAATTACATTCCCATCAATTGCTGTAAACTGACCAGAATAAGTGAGCAATTTGATTTTTTGTTTAAATAACTCAATTTCTTTAAATTCATACAAATAAAACATGACAACAAGTGAAAGCAAAAACTTTCAAACTTAAAATTGAGAAACATATACTCTAATTATAATTTGTTAACTTCTCAAACACCATTCTGTAATAATATTAATGTCGTTGGAAATACTTCCATGATAACAGAGATAAATATCCTTTAGAACAGTAAGTCCTCTGCCCTGCAATATTTTCACATAGTAACCATATGGATTTAAAATTTTCAATATTTTAGAAATGGTTTGAATTAAGTAAAGTAATGTAAAGTTGATCACTGCAGAAAGTAGAATTTGCCTTTTAAATCTTCAGCAATGGATATGGACTATTTTACAGTCTAATGCAGGAACAGGTTGATGGCTTTCATTCTGAGTGTATCAAATTGCAACTTTTTTTTATCTTAAAGGATCAAATAGAATGCTTGACCATCACAAAATTCCACTGCCCAACTATTCCTCCTTCAATCGAAATAGAGAGAAAAGCTTTCTTTTCTCAAGATGGATTTTAAAACTCATCTTACAATAATTCAAATCATAGAATGGCTCCTTCACCCTAAACTATGTTCTAATCTTATAGGAATGAGTGAACGTTTTCACATGTTCTAAAAAAATCCTGTAAAAGATAACCATTAGATTACCATTCAATTCTGTTTCGAGCCATCATTTTCCTTCCATCTGGTTGATCTTAAGCAGTTTCTTATTTCAAGGTCAACCTCTTCATTGATTGTCGATGTCCAAGATATTTAGATTTCTTTTTCCTTCCCAACCTATACTCTTATTTGTCTTTATCTCATTTATAAAACAAAAGTTTCTTGTCTACTTCCTCAAGCAATAGGTCAACTCAGTATGAGAATCTCTTCTCTCAACTATATTTCTTCATTTTTTATTCAGTTTTCATTTTCTTAAAAATATGTTTTAACACACATATAAAAGCAACAAACAAAGCAGTTCAAAAACACAAAGCGACCAGAAGCAAGGATGGATCAATACCTTTGTTCCTGCCTGGCAGGAAAGCCATGGTGATCTGCCTGCATGTTTGCAACAGGCGTCTCATAAGTCTCATCCATCGTTAAGTTTTGCTGTTGCTGAAATTTTTGTGGCAATTTTTGTATAAATACCCTGTAAATCTTAATATATTGCTTTAAGTCCAATCTTTACATCAGATCTAACACAAGGAAAAACAGTAAGCTTAAACACTTAGTAGAATGTTAAAATCTAAAAGAATTAATAAAAACATATTGCAATGTATATATTTTAGTAAAGCATTTCTGTTCACATAAAATAAGAATTTTATAATTGAAATAGCATGATCCATAATATAACTATAACACAAAAATTTGATGTAAACTATACTCTCTTTGTTTCAATTCAATTTCTTTTCATAAAAGTATCCAGCAGTTTTGTGTTCACAACCATTTTAAAACAAAAAGATGTTGGAAAATAGAAAGAATAAAAAGTACTGCCTCTGTAAGTTTTTGTTAAAATGTTTTAAAATTTAATGTAAAAAAAGCATACAGCACAGAAAGACACATCAGGCAAATGCATGCAGTAATGCCAGACCACTGATGCAAAACAAGAGTGGCCAATCACATAGATACATGGCAAGCTCAGCAGCCTTCAAGCTCTGCCCAATTATCATCATAATGGAGATCAAGTGATCTGTTAGGTTGCTGGTCAAAAAGTGCTATACACTGGTGACGCTCAATTTTGGTGATTACTTATAGACTTAGGTTCATGCAAAAATCATGATGCAATTGGCCACCAGGTGTCTGGGTCTTGATCATGGAGATTCTTGGATGTAAAAGAAAACAATTCAGAGGCAATTCTGATAACTTTTTACTGACTCTCCTGACATGAAAGCCACTTAAAAAGGAACGCTGCTTAACTGGAACAATAAATGGGGAACAGCACTGTTCCGTTTAAGCAGAGTGCATAGTATTATAGTCTGTTTTTGTTTTATTATCATTATTATTATTGACATATAAGTCGACATCACCGATTGCCTTGACAACCATATTCTGTAAAGTTTTGTTTGTAACTAATGCAGTTTACCATAATTTCCAGCGAACGAACTCGCATTTCACGTGATAAAAATTTACTCACTCATCATAGTTCAAACGAAAGAGAGTTGAACCCAGGCACTCAGACAGTCAACATCCAAACCCAAGAAGTATCTCAGCGATGATCTTCCCTAACATCTAGATCCAACTTCAACTATTTTGGTGACTGTCTGAGCTAACTAACAACTCAATCGTCAAGCTCCAAGAGACGAAGGTATATCTATGTCATTACTAGCTTCGTCAGGATCTCTCTGATATATGATTTCTACCTTATCATTGGAAGAGAGCATCCTTAAATTAAAGTTGAAATTAACTGCGAGCTGTGAAATATTCATCATCTTAAAATAAAAAGTCATCATCCAGCAGTTAAAAGAAATTGTAAAACTACTTCCTACCTTCATATTATCAGTATGTCAAGAAATGATATATAAAAAGACGACCTGAAGAACATTTGAAAAAAATTTTGATCCCTTTTGATTCCACTGAATTATCAGCGAAAATTTAAGAATTATCAGAAGTGCCTTTACAACAACTTATCTTCAGATAGGATGATACCTTAAGTCCTACTATTACAGTGGTCTCCGCTTTACATCCACCTGCCTTACATCCACATCCGCCTAACATCCGCATTTCTCCAGGATACGGAATTTTTTCTTTAAAATTTACCCCTCTAACATCCACATTTTCCCCATTACTTTGTCTAACATCCACGTTTTGGAAGAACGGTGAATTATATTTTCCCTCCTGAAACAACCAAAAAAAAAGAATCGATAGCCTGTATATTTCAGACGTGCCGAAAACAGGGTTGGGGGGAGGGGTGTGTAATGCCAGCCTCCTCATTCACAAAAAAAGAAAATGCTTGTCACCATCTCACACACTAACCATTCATACAGACAACAGATAAGAGATGACACCAGTCAAGACCCCCTACCTATTGATAAACTTAGCTCTTATCAGAAAAGCCGAATAAGGGGAATGTGTAATGCTAACCATCTGGCCAGTGATTAATTAGCCTATAGGTTTACAAGCACTGGCCAGTGTGAAGAGATGGTGCCAATTCGTCGTCCAAACGAAAGAATGCAAAATTTTGACACCGTCCCATCCTGCCTTGCTCACCCACTGCATAATATTGAATGAAGCAATTTGCTTGTTTATTTCATTGTGCATCCTCATAACCAAATTTTATTGGTCCGGACAATGATTGACAGGTAAGCCAAACAGTACTTTATCTGTTCAAAGCTCACAAAGACATTGGACATGCCTTTTCTTTGATAAATTGAGTTACATACAGTATCATGGGTAAATAGGCTGCTCCATTGCCCTCTGTCTTAAATCCACATCCGGCTAACATCCACATTTCTCTGTCTCCCGAGGATGTGGATGTTAAGCGGAGACCACCATATCTCGTGCCTATATCAACATCGAAGGGAAATTGAATCTTATTAATAAAGTACTCTGGAGCTTCCATCTACCTGCTTTTGATCGTCCTGCTATGTAGTTTGGAGTCTCTTGTGGATGTAGCAGTCATTTGTTCTATGCCCTGTCCTGTATCTTTGACAATTACGTAGAAGCAGCAGCAGCAGCAGCAGCAGTAGTAGTAACATTATTGAGACATTGAATTATTATTGTAACAGCACTATCATTATTATTTCTTGATGATTATTGTGCTATTGCACAGTCTATGATGTTTATTCCATCATAAACTCTTGAGGTCAAACCATTGACTGCATGAGTACTTTATGGAACAATATGCCTCAGATACTGTTTTGTAACACCCATCAAGTCATGAATAAACAGATCGTTCATCAAAGATTATCATGAAATAACCTCTGATTATCTCTAACTGATTAATAGTTTTTTAGAGATTGAAATAACCAAAAGGTAATTAGATACCAACATCAGCTGACTGGAAATATTAAACAGATAGGCCTACCATAGTCAAGTCTGTACTTCTAGAAGCTTCTCTTATAAAAGTCAGGTCTTCCTTAAAAAGTGCTGCTCATTGTCAGCTTAGCTGTCTAATAGACAAAGGAAGCAAAGGTCTTTGGTGTATCCTCCTTTCATGTCCAGTAAAACATGATCATCTTGAAATGACCACAAACCTGCATTTGGTGAACACTGTAATGTATCGTTTCAATTTAAAATAGATATTTCCCATTCTCATAAACTCATAGTCTTCTTTCAAATGGATATCATATCCTACAGGAATTGATTAAAACCTGGTCCCACAATAATCAAGCATCATAATGAACTCTCAACAAAAAAGCATTGCTCTGATGGATGTCTTGCTTTAGGTTTAAATGACTTTTAAAAGCACAATACTTTCAAAATTTACTATGTTCTCTTCCAAAAAGAACATGTCTGATTTCTTTTCCCCATGAAAAAAAGGTATTTGACAGATAAACTTCTGTATTTGTTTAGTAAGAGATTAAGCAATATTACTAAAAATAAAAGGAAGTGAAATAATAAATTTTAGATTTGAGGTCATATGCGGCAAGGCTTTGGTTAAAAAAACAAAACAAACTCTTTTCCACAATCAAGACCTACGAACAACTACACCTTCAACAGATTTAAGCATATCAATTTGAGTTTTGGTAGGGTGCCTGAACAATTCCTTCTTATGTAATCTATGAGAGTCTGTTATGAACTAAGGAGAAAAATATTATTTTGTGAATTTTCTTCTCACCTCTACACATAAAAAAGGTTCACAATTGGGAATTTCCAATATTTCCTAAAATCTAATTATAAGAGATAAGCACACTTCACAAATGTCATTCACATCTTAAAATCTATATAAGGCAATCAAATCAAACAAACTCTTGCTTTACAGTTTGAAAGGACTCGATGAGTCTGAAAACAGAGGCATATGCAGGTCTAAGCCTTGAAATTTTGTTTCTTACTCAAAAAAAGATCCTACATAAATAAAATCCAAACACTAGGAAAACTGTAAGAAATTGGATGTTAAGCTGGCAGGGATGCTAGTTGCTAGGAGATAACCCATTATATAATGAAAATATAACTCATTTATTCTCTCAGCAGCCTATGACCATAAGGCACCCAGTGCTATGAGCACAGATTTCTGTTAAGACCAGCGCAGTACAAATCTACAATCTACTTCATTCATTCCTTCATTCATTCATTCCTTCAACCGATTTTTCCTGCAAGCCCCTTGGGATAAGATGTGACAAAAGTAAAATCTTAAGGACACAATTTTGTTTTCCTCAGTCAATCCCAAAAATGTTTTGCAAAACTTTATCAGGCTTCATCAAATCTAAAAAAACTTGGATGGATAACATATGAAGAACGGGGAGTTAGAATAAAAGTCCCAACATTTCAAAGGCCAGAAGTGGTCTTATTGATAAAAAAAAACAAAAACGAAACACACACAAAAAATCACTCTATTCATCCCCTGAAGGGAAATTTGTCTTTTGGCTTTTAACAGAAAACTGAACGTAAGAACAGCGCAGCGAAACGGAGGCAATTTGTGTTAATGGCCTTGCCCAAGGGATAAATCACAATGCCCAAACTGGGATTCGATCCTGTGTGTGATCTTTCGGTTGCAAGACCAACACACTACCATTGTGCCACTGCGACCACAATATATGACAATATACCACAGGACCAGTATCATATAAATCTAGACTTACATCTAAGCACTAAACAAACTTACACCTTGCTAGCTTCCAGGATAGACACCCACTTACATTCCTTTTTCTTCCCAGGCATTATAAGATAATGGAACACAATGTCACACTCTGTCAAATGCAATAATAGCTTGGACAACTTAAAAATGC
The DNA here is from genome assembly GCA_025770095.1 of Goniobranchus kuniei. Lineage (NCBI taxonomy): Eukaryota > Metazoa > Mollusca > Gastropoda > Nudibranchia > Chromodorididae > Goniobranchus > Goniobranchus kuniei. Next base: position 4,664 of record JAOYNN010021136.1, on the reverse strand, counting down.
TCTGGAGTCAACCACCTTTAGACATGGAACAATGCAACAAGTTAGGAAATTTCAACCAAACATGTTTACTTCCAGTCAAACTGAGTAAGTTATTATGTAGGATGAAGAATAAGATCCACTCCTTTTCAACTGTCAATTATGAGTAAATCAATTAGAATTGATCTAGGGTCTTTATGGAATGGGTGAAAGTAGCAGACCCCAGCATAAATCTATTCGTATCGTAACATCTCAAATAGCACAGAACAATAGAACATAGGTCTCAGGGTATTGTCAACGAGCAAGCATTGTTCTCTTTCTTTAGACTAGACATTGGGTAGCGCCTTGCATTCCACCTTGACAAGTCACAGTTGACAAGGAGAAACTTAATTAAGCCCAGATAGCTAGCAAAAGCCTGTGAATGGTATGACCAGAACAAAACAAGTGGGAAAAAAATAGTCCATGTTTTATAATTGGTCAAAAAACTGTCAGCCCTCTTTCAAGACAACGGGATCTTAGAGACTGACCAGGAAAGCATATGAATGCCCAAAATCTGTAAAGAAAAAACTTTACATTCTGTGCATTCTCTACATACCAACATTCTAAGGTGGAATGAAATCTTTGGCAAATTTGGATCTAAAAAAGGAGGGTTTTGGGGGATTCACATCTGTGTGGAGCTTCTTCATGTCTATGTAATGTATTTTTTGGAGTTGATTTTATGTGGGTTCTCATTCCAAACTATTTGACATATTCTGAGGCTGAGTTCCAATGAATTAATAGGAAAAAGGGGACTGGTGGCAGGATTAATCTTAGCAAAGAACTGAAGATATGCAAGTTTTCTTGCTTGGATTCATAGATTATCATCATTGTTTAGAGAGTGCTATTTATAAAGTAACTATGTTTTACATAATATGACATAAATATCTTGACACAGGAATGTTGGAAGACAATATCCTTCCACAGCAGAGAAATTGCAAAGCTTGACATCTTGCAAACTATTTAGTAGGGTAGCAAAAGAATGCTAATGAATCTAAAGCATAACAAAGATGGCTGAATTAATAACTGAATAAAGATATACAAAAGGTCTTTACACAGCATACAAAAGCCAACTAATTTAAATTTTAAAAAGCACATCTAGGGCTTAACATCTTGATAGCATTTACCTTGCAAATATAATGATTCATAATTCTGTTCAATATTTCATATAATGCAGTCTCTTTGTTTCATCCAATTTATTTTCATAACCTTTTCAAGAAATTGCATTTTCATACAAAATTCTTACTTTTGATGATAAGACAATTTTTATTTGAACAAAAGGTCACAGATACAGCAAACAGATTTTTCTGTTTGAAAATTCTGCGAACCATGTCATATTGAATGAGGAAAAAAAAAGAAACAATATTCTGACCTATACAAATACTAAGGTTATTCCTAATCATCATAAAAATATAACAACTAATCTAAATTATGTAAGATGATATGACAAATCATACAGGTAATTTTGAGAATTTGGCCAAACTTATGTAAGTAGTGATATATTTCTATTTCTCTTCTTGCCTGTGACTATTGCCCTAAGAGACCTGTCCAGCACTTTCCTCCCTTACTTAGCTCTCTTGAAACTTTGTCTATTATGCCCTCATTTCCTCCCCATGTCCTGTAAAAATTACAACAGCTCCTGGAAATATACCAACTTTGAAAGATAAAAAAAAAAGGTGATGTAATGAGAAATTCTTCAGTCTTTGTTTTGTTCTATGTAGTCATCATTTCATCTTATACTTTTGTCTTAACATGTTTTTAAGTAGGAGGTCTGACTTTTTATGAATTGCCAGATACCAGTACAATGCATAATTGCCTCTTAAAGCTGTTAATTAAACACTTCCTGGTTTTGTACAATTTACTTATGTGGCTGTCACTATGATTGATTCACAACAAACTATATGCTTTTTTTATTTTAGTTAAATCTAAGTGACCATTTCTATCTAAGGCTTTCGTTTCAAAGCTAATCCTACTCAGAATGCCTGAAATAGCTTAAGAGAACTGTGATACAGAGATATAAATAATCAATAAAAAGGCAAAGTAATCTTTTTTTTTAAAAAAAAGGACTAACTTTGAGCTATGTAATTGCTGGTGCAGAATCATTCTTAATGACTGCAAAACATTTTTCAAGTGGCAGACGAAACAATTCTGCATGCATACATCAGAAAAACAGTGACATAATACATGTCTGTCAATTTAAGTAAAAATGTTAAGTGATAAAAAGAACACAGTAATTAGACATATCAACTCTGGCAGCACCATATTGTAGCTCCTGGTCCCTGGCCACCAAAGGAACACATCTAATTTAATTTTAGGTCAGCTCAACTGTGGAATAACCACAACTATATTGACCAATTTCAGCCAAAGTAAGGCTTAAAAAAAATCTACAGTTCTCTATCCGAGGAAGTGAAATTTCCATTCTTAATTCTAAGCACTAGATATGAACAGAGTCGTGGATGATGTGTTGGCCATTGCAGGTAGTAAGAGGGAAGTCACCTTTGAGTAGATTTCAATCTTTGATACTTAACAAAGCTGTCCATTGCCTGAAGTAGTGCTATAATCAAAGTTTCCATAATAGATATTTCAAGCACTTTGCAGGAGAATAGTTCGACGAAAGGAGTAAGAGTAGATACAATGATAAGAGAGCAAAAGGCTTGATACAATATATTGAGAAGAGGCTTAACTTATTGTAGTTTAGGCTCAGTGCACCCCTTGAAGAAAGACAAGGAGGGTGAGTCAATAATTGGGGAAAAAGGAGCAAGAGACTGATAGATTGGATAGGTGATAAGTGATACAATGGATGAGACAAAAGAACAAGGAGTTGGCAGAATTATTAGGTGAGAAAAAAATGTATGTAAAATGTTCGTATTAACAACAGGATTTCCAAGACTAGGGTTAGGGACACAGTTCTAAATAAATGCTGGCATTGAAGTTACAAAAACTAAAATGGAAATAAAAAGGACTTTAAAAAGTTCCAATCACTAGTATGAGGATTACCTAAAGCAGGATTTCTATAGCTATGCTTCCTTAGAATTCATAGAGGTTTCAAGAAGAATTTTGATGAATTCAAGGATGCTTAATGACATAACCTAAAACATGGCAGCCAGCTCCGCAACTACCTCACCACTGATTTTCAAAGGCATTTTAACTTTTTTCCAAACAAAATAAAATTCAAGGAGGATTCAAGGAGATTTAGGCCAAATTCAAAATTCAATGAGTTTTCAAGACCTTGGGGGAAATTCAAATTCAAGGAGGTTTCAAGGGGCTCCTTTAAAATAAGGAGGTTGCGGGAACCCTGCTAAACTGGAAACATATTGCTGGAAGAGCTCCAGTAAGCTCCATCTCGAACCAATGTTTAACAGCCTCTCCAGGTTACATTCTCTGTATCACAAATTCATGTAGCGAATCTCTTTCACAAAATGCATTTAGAGAATAGTTTCATCCAAGTTAAATTGCAATTTTCAAAGCTAGTATGCTGTTCTTTTGACAACAGTAATTTTGACCAAACTGCTCATCAATGGACACAAGTTGAGAGTGGAAAGGCACAAGAATGAAAGGCAAAGGAAAACGGGTTAACTTTAGACATGACAGTAACTTAATTATTGACATGCAAAGCGTTGTCTTTGTCCAATGCAAAAAACACCAAAACTCCAATATAGTACAGAGCATTGCATCAGAAGTCACACTATTTCAGATGAAAAAAACCAAGGATGTGCCACTTAAATAAAGCTGAAGGAGGCCTTAAAACAATGAATTTCCTTCGTTCTTTTCTGACTATATGGAACAGTATGTTGCAAATTAAAAACGTTGTCATCTCTTCAATTGGGTGCATAGTTCAGAAATTAAATACTGTCTACAAAAATCATCAATTTATTCCCCATCACATAATGCCATTCACAATAATGTTTAAGATTGTCACTAAAAAATACTTGAAGAATGGTCACACATAGATGAGAAAAAGAGGAAACTTGATGTTGAAAGAAAAGAATAGCTATCGAATTTTGATAAGTTAAGAGGAGGACGGTTATAACTGCATGATCTTGATAGCAAAGGTGGATAGGAGAGTGATAAGGATTGACACATGGCAAATGTCAGAATCATCTTGTGTAGTTGAATCACGAGATCTACAGAATGTTTAGATACCTAAAGGGCCCTACCACATCTACAGTTTGGACCGCTGGTTTGAAACGAATCCAGCAACTGACATGCCGAACCGTCTGTGTGTGTGGGAAAGATGGTTAAAACGGGTGTATTTTGGGTAAAACCACCTGGCAAACCAAGAGATTCAACATGTTGGATATTTTGGCAACGGGTCAGAGTTTCCAGACGTTTCAAAGGTCACCCTTAGCTAGCTGTCAAAGGCACAACTCTCGTGTGCGACAGGATGTGTGACGTCACAAGGCTTGTGCTGGCTTATAATTTTCATATCCAATATCTTTTTGGTGAATTACCACACAATAAAACTGATTGCATATTTGAAATGAGTGACCTTTAATTGAGGCAAGATCCAAGCAAAACCTGTATATTTTCAATCGTCAAAGAGAAAAAAAGACAAAACTCATCAATGTCACTGAAAGGTAAACAGGGAGGAGGTATGATAGCAAACACTCTCTCTCTCTCTCTCTCTCTCTCTCTCTCTCTCTCTCTCTCTC
>JAOYNN010021025.1:0-12886 GCA_025770095.1 Goniobranchus kuniei | reverse complement strand
GTTTATATGTGGTGCCGTTATGCTCAAGTATCCTGTGCGCATTTTTGGGCTTAGCTCAATTTATAAAGGATTATTATCGTGGCAGCGTGGCTGTGGGTCAAGGCGGTTGAATTGCAACCGCGATGTTCTGATTTCAAATCTAGGCCTCGCCATGGCGCTGTTAAGTCCTTGGGAAAGGCTGCTTACAACACTTCCTCACCCCACTCAGGTGTTAATAGTAGCCGGCATAGCATAGGAGGATCTTGTCAGTATGCTAGAGCAAGTCTGAATATTTGTACACTCCACATGGAGTTGAGAAGGTATTTGGCTGGAAAAGACATTTGGGGGAACACTTCTACAGCGCTTTGAGCACATTTAGAGGATTTAGCGCTACATAACAGACGTCGTTATTTTTTGTTATCTTGATAATAAGGAGATAAGTTTGGATAATCATACACAAGTATTACTGTAAATGTTGGCTGTCAATACAATCCAAATGTGACGTGTTACACTCTTCTTAAGAATAAAGCAATCAAGAATGGTGTGTTATACTCAACCAACAGACAGTGCATTGATAGGGACATTTGGGGATTTCACCCTTTGTCAGACAAAAAATGAGCAACAGTTTCAATCACATTTAAGTGAAATACACATGGAAAGAGATACTTCCTTCTTTACTTCCTTCCGTCTATACTTACATAGTGGCCTACTTCTTTACATACTTGCCTACTTACATACTTGCCTCCTTACATACTTACCTCCTTACATACTTGCCTCCTTACATACTTGCCTCCTTACATACTTGCCTCCTTACATACTTACCTACTTATATACTGCTGTGCATTACTTTGTAACACACTTACAAAATACTTACTTATGTGCTTACGTAATGAAGGGTTTACATTCTTACTTACCTAGTTACTGTACTTACCTGGATTGTAACGTATTGTGTTGTAAATTGCTAGGCTATTCATAATTCTTGTAACTGTAAGATGTTTATAATTGTTCATAATAATTATGTTGTCTGAGACCCGGTGTCACAGAATATTTCGGAACCAAACGAATCGGAACCGTTCCGATAATGCTGGTCCTGGTGACAGTATATTTCGGAACCTTTCCAATTAATACTGACCCTAGCGGCAGTATCTCTCGGAACCACCAGTATATTTCGGAACCACCTAGCGTAGGTCCTAGGCCTACAGCCTTGCTTACATACAATACAAAACAATGAGAGGGTTTTCTTCAGTGATTGCAGAATTTAAGGCTTACCCATGGCCTTCATCTAGCTCTAGGCTTTTATCTAGATTAGATGATTGAAGTATTTTATCTCCATAGAAAAACTGTGATCGAAGTGAAGGCTTATCTACCAAAGATAATCAGTACATCTATTTCTATATGTTGACCTAGCTTGCCCAAAGCAATAGATTAGATTGTTTAGTGCTTAGTGTAATCCCAGGTCCTAATGGTATACTGAACCTATCCTGCCAAGTGAAGATCAACTAGATATCTAGATCTACACTAACTTTTAGTCTAAGAAAACTTTAAAGTTAAATCTAGATCTATACCCTAGAGCTAGTTTTAGATAAGGGAGAGAAAGGATGCAGTCCACATAGCCCTACTGGCTCCTGACGGCTGCAGAAATGTTGTCTACCAAAGTCTTGGATTATCCACATCGATCATAATGATGTGAGTCAAAATCTTTCATGACAGTCTTATTCACACCCCTCACAAGCTGTTGTGCTCCATTGAACCTGTTCGTAAGCGTGCTTATTTTTACAAATTTATTTGTGGAAGTTTATTATGGAGTAGCCTTATCTGAAACCATTTTAGTTTTGTGTCAACTGTTATTTTTACGATATTTTGAAAACAAATAGGATCCATTTCAAATTAATATGTTTCATTGTTCACATGGGTCTCAAAATCAATACGTTATCGCCTCTATTTATTACGGTTCTCATATTGGTAGTTATAGTAAAGTGTCAGTGCTATGGGAACGTTAAAGTACTTTACTAGGCCTAAAATAAATGTTGTTGGGGTTATTTTTATCAGGAGTACATAGCGAGACAATCTTCAGGTTTTGTTTGAACTAATGACGGAAGTGAGAACTGCAATGGATGGTAGATTCAGAAACATGCACAATCTATAACAATAATAATAAAGCCCTATAATGAACACAAACACAAACGCCGTTTGTGATAAACACACCGACCAAGCACTGCTGCTGGGTGGCACAGTGGATTTTTCTTATTGTTACTTCATAGGCCAATCTTTCGCCCTACTAATGAACGAATGGTCTGACCTAGATCTAGATCTAGTCATTCATTTTTGGATTTTTATATCAAAGTTGTGCGAGAAGAAAACATAAAACTTTGTGCCAAACTATTTTGCCTTTGACATAGGATCTATAGGTGTTTGTACAAGTAAAAAGTAACTTGATAATGTTATGGAGCTTCCTTCGAGACAATCCATTTTCAGCGGTCGAGCATACAACTACGGCTCTTGTTCACAAAAACCCCCATCAAAGTCTGCCTCCATTGAATGAATAACAATAAATAGTAAATAGGCCTAATGCAAACTGATTTGAAAGCGTCTAGAAACTCAGCAAATCATATTAAAGCGTCTAGAGGGTGGTTCCGAAACATTCTGATGGTTCCGAAATATACTGCCGCCAGGTGCGAGATGAAACGGAATGGTTTTGAAACATCCTAGGATATTTCGGAACTGGTTCCGATTAATACTGGTTCCGAAATATTCCACGACACCAGAACGTCATACCTCTTCTACTGCTTTCTTCGTTGCGTACTATGAGACATTTTAACTGCTTTATTTTCGGACACAATATAAACAACTTAAGCGAGCCAACTTATTTGTTGGTTGGTTGGTTTAGTGTTTAGGGCTCTTTTCGACAACAAATATCATCTCATCGCCCATAAAAACGTAAGACGAAAGGCTAGTTTAAAGTAAGGAAGAGGACAGGAAAAGTAGAAAAGATTTTTTAGATGAGGGAACAGAGTTACTAAAAATGGAAACAGGCATTTAAAAAAAACCAATTAGCATAATGCAAAACAACATAACTTATAACTTAAAGGCTACATGGAGAGATGATTTACAGAGAAAAAAATATTATCTCTCTTAAAAAAAAAAAACCATGTTCACTTATTAAAATCACCAACAAGCCCCAAACAGTGCATGCAATAACCACCCAGGACTTTCTACCGCCATTTGTGTATAAAAGTATTCAGTCCATCTAGATAGCAAGTGACTCCGATAGTATTTTAAATTCATGTAATGCACATACACGGGGGATACTGACTGACTGACTTATTGCCGTTCGTTTCCTAATAATCAGACAGGGGCGCATCGGATGCATGGCTCTATAAGCATTAATATTGTTGTTTCGTCTGAGCATGTGTCCAAATAATTGCCATCTGCTTTCCACAATTTGTACTGAAAGGGGTGTTTCGTTACATTTTTCATATTGAGATTTGTTAATTATTATTGTTGGATAGTGGATACTTAGTATCTTTCTAAGCTGTTTACTATGAAATGCATCGAGCGTGTCTTCTTCGCTTTGAGTAAGAGCAGGGGATAACCACCGAACAATGTCTCCTTGCCTCTCCTAGCAAAGCTTACCCCCTCTGGGGACACAAAAGAGAGCCTGACAGAAGAAAACAGATGAGAGAAGCTCTCTTTCTCTCAACCCTCGCTCGACGCTTACAAGTTTCATGGGGAGAACCTGCAGTAGTCTTCTTCTGCATCCTCTCAGTTGAGGAAGCCGGGATCGACACAAGGAAAACATCTACATAACTATACAAACCGGAGGGTAATGGTCAAAGAGAAACATGAAGACGTCCACATCACTGGAGGCTTTGACTAAGGCACGCACATATTGCACCACTGGAATGATAAAGTCCACGTCAGCCATGAAATCGAGGGTACCCTGAAATTGTGACAAGAAAAACAAAATAGGAAAGAAAATCCAAAATGGCATAGCACAATTACATGATTTACACTAATTCACAGCCATTGACAAATAGGTATAGCCTTTATTACCAATATTTGCAACGTAACTGTGGGGTCAAGGTGTCCGACTTGTAACCTCGAGATTCTGAGTTCGAATCAGGTCCGCGCAATGCCGCTATTCAGTACTTATATAAGATATTTTACACACATTTTCTCACCACTCTCTAATGTTATCGAGTACCCGACCATAGGCAGAGGAGGATAATATATTCATTATGCTAGATTAAGTGCACTTGTAAAATGGCTGCATCTCTGTATACTCCACCTGGAGTTGAGAATGTGCGTTGGTGTGTCGATCCGAACGGACGTGTTTTTCATGGCTCTCCGTATATGCTTGAATTTCAATGAATTGCAATGGAGTATTCACTGGATCCTTTCATAAAATATTGTATCTAAAGACTAGTGCAGTGTTTTGGCTCTAATTTATGAAGTTTTGAGATATTTTTCTCAATAAATTTAGGATTTATGTGCAATTTATTTCCCAACCATTACCTGGAGTTGGTCATCATTTAAAGATTTTGAACCTGTCGTTAGCAGTGAATGCTAAGCATTCACAGCATTGGGAATGAATTGTGCGCACTCAAGCAATTCTACTGTTCTTTTGCCGAATCGATTTGCTATGCTCGAAGAAAAGGAAAAGGGGAAAAATGACTGCCACGTGAGTAATACAAATACCACACTGCCGGAGGTTAAAGCACGAGAATATCACCGATGTAAACAATTTCACTGCATAAAGTGTATCCATAAAACAGATCTAGAATATGATTTAGTGATTAAAAGTGAACCAATGTGGCTTTTCAACGCCGTAGCCCCCTCCCCCTCCCCACCCCTTGGGGAGCCAATCTGAGGAAGGGCATGACCTAAAACTATATATTATTCGAAAACGTGACTATTTGTAATCTCAAACCCAAATGTTTATAGGTGTAGGTGTATTAGACTGACAGGAGTGTTTCCTTTGAATGTTGGTATTTTTTTTTTTGTTTGGTCACCATTTTTAGAAGAAGAAACACGTCAAGTCCATTTGTTTGAGAACAAAGAGTGGCCAGGATCATCACCAAATCTTAATGCTCATAAACATTCAGGTTCTATCATAAAAGCGAGAGTGGAGAAACCATTATTAAAGCTAAAGACAATCTTCACACTGCTCACGTAAGAATTTTAGATGACAAAGAAGTTGAAACTGAACTTTCCATTTCTCTTCTGAAGTCGTATCTTGCTCGTCTAGATGCTGCCAGGAAAGCTGGTGGTAGACACACTAAATATTAATAAAGATGTTTGAAATTTTGCATTTGAGATTAGAAAGAGTCTATGTCAAAACGGATGTTGTTGGTTTCATGTCAGCTGTTCTGGTTTTGTCTAGTCAAGGGGAGCTAAGGTATCGAAACACCCTGTACACATTGTCGAGAAAAAGTAAAGAAAAATAATAGTAACCGACGTTAACATTGAAGAGCGGTGCAATGAGACCATGATGCAAAATGAAGCGAGACTCAGTTAAGCAGGGAGGAAGAAGAAATGTGATTCAAATAAAGTGAGAGACATATTGAAAGAAGTGATTGGAACAGAATTAGGAGAGGAATACAAGGAAGAAAGAGTACGGGAAATTGTTTTTAGAAAAAGAGATCTCTGGAAGCGATGTGACTGAAAACAATCAAATAGTTAATATGGCAACAAATAAAATGCAGGCAAGGTTAGAGCGTAAGAATAATATAGTATTCTTCAATATCAAAGAACAGGAAAGCAATTTGAAAGAAGTAAATATGGGAAGAGATAAAGAAGCAGTCATAGATTTGGCTAAAAAAAAATAGATGTTGACCTCAGAATTGACGACATCAAAGGAATAAAACGTGTCAGGCAAAAAAAAAACCCAAATAAAACGAGTATTTGGAGCTGAAACTGTTGTGCCGAAAAGGCCAAGGCAAGTATAATGAAAAAAGTCTACGGGTTGCAGCAGACTGAAGACGAATACGTCAAACGTATTGCATAAAACACGATATGACACCAGAAGAAAGGAAGATAGATAATGAATTAAGAAAAAAAAGCCCTAGAACAGCGAGAAGCAGACAAAAGTGAAAATTTTATTTATCTGGTCAGAGGAATGCCTTGAGAAAGAAAAATTGTAAAAATCAAAATAAAAACGTCTCAAAAATAGAACAAAGTTATATTTCAAGGTGGGATGGACATGAATGTCCAAAATTAAAGTGTAAACATGAAAAAGACGACCAGAGAACTGTAAATAGATTTGTAAATAGACTTGATAATGCAAACAACTCTGTCCATGACTCGTTACCAATTATTTTTTCAAATGTGGACACATAAAATTTGGAAAAGCTATCAGAGTTGAAAATAAGAATTGAATTATTAGAGAAGAAACCCAAGACTATAGCTCTGTCAGAGATAATACCAAAACATCTCTGCGATGAGCGAAATTTAAGCGAATATCAGATTAATGGATATGAGATATTAGCAAAAGACCTTGGCAAAGCTGATGAAGGCAGAGGTATGATCGTTATATTGATGAAAGGATTAAATATTCACCTGTATCACTGGAGACCAATTTTATTGAATGTATATGTGTTGAAATTGAAATGAATTGTTGCGACAAGTTCCCATTTGGCTCTATCCACAGAAGTCCCAATTCCAGTGAGATAAACAATAATCTACTCAATGACTTATTTAAAAGGTTAAATGCAAGTAGTTACAACCATTTACTCATATTCGGGGGCATGAACTTTCCAGTTATTGACTGGACCCATTTAACAACTGTGAAAGGTCCAGGAGACATCAATTATGAATTTTTGGAAATTGTCAGAGATTGTTATCTCCACCAATATGTTCTAGAACCCACACGAGGAAGAGGAGAATCGAAGTATGCAATCCTCGATCTGCTTTTCAGTAACAAGGAAAGTATGTTAGAAAACATACATATTCATTCGCCAATTGGAAAAAGTGACCACTCCATCTCCTTTGAGTTTAAAGGATATTCTCTAATCCACAACAGACCAAAACTTCGATACAGGTATGATAAAGCGAATTATACAGTGATGATGCAACTCCTAGACTTAGACTGGGACACAGAGCTGCTCGACAAGGGTGTTGAAGATCAGTAGAATATTTTTAAGCATAAGCTACAGGAGGCTGTAGACAGGTATGTTCCAAAAACAACCTACAAAATCAAAAAATCAACATGTAAGTTACAATGCCCTCTGGATAGAAAAGTGAAAGCAAATATAAAGAGGAAACAAACGCTGTGGAAACAAACTATGCATCACCCCCAATGAAGACAAGAGGCTAGAATACAATAAAATAAGAAAGCAAGTCTGAAGAATTAATGGAAACAAAACGCAGATCTGGAAAAGGTCATAGCTCAAGAAGTTAAAACGAATCCCAAAAAGTTTTGGAACTATGTCCAGACAAAAAACAAAACAAAAGCATCGATTCCTAACTTGTACAATGATGAAAATAAAAAAGCATTAACGACAACTAACAAGGAGAAAGCCAATGTCCTGGCAAACTTCTTCTACTCCATTTATACTAAAGAAAATGATTTTGATATGCCAAAACTACAGACCTCAGTACAAGACAATATGGATTCATATTAGGCAGGTCAACCAGTTTGTAACTACTTACAGTTGTGGACCGGTGGACAAATATACTGGATAGCGGAGGTTGCGTGGATGTAATCTACTGCGATTTTATGAAGGCATTTGACAAGGATCTCCCGTTTTCGTCTAATTCATAAACTCAACATGTACGGAATCAGAAACAAATATAAAGGTTTTACCAGATCGTTCCTATTCAATCGGTAGCAGCAAGTAAACGTAAACGGAGAGACCTCCGACTGGGGGAGTGTTTCATCTGGTATCCCACAGGGATCTGTCCTAGGCCCGGTACTGTTTGTCCTATACATAAATGATCTGCCCCAAGCATTACAAAATGGCAGTGAGCCATATCTATATGTATACGATATTAAAGTATTCAAAGGTATCTTTAACTCATCCGATTGTGAAGATCTGCAAAAAGATATTCAATTAATGTACGACTGGTCAATGAAATAGTTGCAAACATTCCATCCTGAAAAATGTAAAACAATGAGAATATCTCGCACAACAGTCATGTCCACAAAATACAGTCTTACCCCTAAATTCAACCCAATGGAATATTCATCGGCAAAAAAGACGTCGGCGTAATAATAGACGACAAGTCATCATTTGACATGCACATTTCAGAAAAAGTCAGCAAAGCCAATGCTATATTCGGAGTCATAAGACAGACTTTTGAATATTTAAATGCAGTCATTCCGTCTTTTGTACGTCAGTCTTGTACGACCTCACTTAGAATATACAAATGTGGTGTGGAAACCTCACTTTAAAAAGCATATTGATATGATTGAAAATGAACAGAGAAGAGCGACAAAACTAATACTTGGTCTAAAAGAGGTCTCCTATGAAGAACGACTCAAAAGATTAAAACTACCAACCTTAAGATATCGAAGATCAAGGCGTGATATGATAGAAACATACATAATTTTAAGTGGAAAGTACGACCAAGAAGTTTCGGATCTATTTAAGAAATTTGTTAGGGACCAAATACATACCCGGGGTCATCAATATAAATTAATCAAAGGTAAATTCAAACTGAACATTAGAAAGTACTCCTTCTGTGATAGAGTGTATAATATCTGGAATAGTTTACCTGAGAAAGAAGTATCATCAAAAAGCATTGAACTATTTGAAAGAAGACTAGATAATCATTGGAAAGACCAGGCCCAGTTTTACTACTACAGTAGCCCTATCGTTTCAAGACGCACATCACATGGAATCGGAGATGAAAACGAAGAGATGGTATCAGAGGCTAACTAAGCCTGTAATCAGAACCAGATTTGTGAGCATTTGTGAGTATTGATTCAAAGAAAAGAAAGATCGTGTGTCCATTCACTACAAACCAGCTAAAACCAAAAACAACTGTGATTCCTCGGAAGAAAGTAGATGCACATTGGAAATGATTCGTTCTTTATATAGGTAAAGATCTATACTATAGATCTGTTTCACATTGGATGAAGATACTTGGGGCTGTTATAGCAAAAAGTAGGGGCTGTACTGATCATTTGAAATCTAAACGTAATTTTTGCCGTACAGGTTTTGATGTTACCGATTTTGAAAACTCATTACATATTTTGTTGAAATTTAAAACAATAAATTGTTTGCATGCAAAAAAAAATTTCGAGGTCTATTTTAATTAAATTGATGTGTGTTTGGTTAAAATCTCATCATTATCTATTCCGTCACTTTTTAGTCTGACAATGACAGTTAAAGTTCAGAATTTTCCCTCCTCCCCCGATGCATACAAGGTTAGCATCGGATAGTAAACCGAAAAATTCGAAAAAAAAGAAGCAAAAATCCAACCAAGTAACGGACAGTAAGCTGAGTTAACAAAAAGTAATTTACCTTTTAATCAATATTGAATCAAATTATATAACATAAACATTTAAAAAAGATTGTTTCGATTTTGTAAAAGGCACTTTTATACCACTTAAGCCAATATTTTGGCAATACACATTACATGTAGATACATCCCAAGAAATAATATTGACATCATCATGATCATCAGCTGCTGCCTTTCTTTTGTAAAGATCGGCGAGCGTGTGTTTCCATTGATTCCTGTCCTTTGCTGTTCTGACTTATTTGATGGTGCTAATTTCTTGGCCGATCAATGTTGTTTATGCCCTGTAGGTGGGTAAAGTTCCGTCTTCTTCGTTGTCTTTTTTATCTACCCAACCAGTCAGCGCAGTTTTCTAAATTTCATCCTCTCTGTTTATGTGGTCAAGAAACTCCAGTTGATGCTTGCTGATGGCTTTCATGCGATAATATGTTGGTTCTAATCCAGCCTTTCTCAGAACGTGTTTATTCGTCAGTTTGTCTTTCCAAGTAAATTTCATTAACCCTTTGTAAAACCACATTTCTGCTGCCGAGGTCCTTTAAAAAAAATATTTCATTTGTTATTGTCCAAGACTCACAACCATAAAGATTATTCCGACGGCGATATAAATGTCTTGATTACAGCCATTTTGATTTTTATTTAAATCTATATTTGTGTTCTTGAGAACCTTTCTGCTTGTTGAAAATACTTCTTGAAACAGTAATTCTTGCTTTTTATTTCATGAGAGTCGCTTCCATCATATATTATTGTACAGGCTACATATTTTAACTAATTTCTATATATAATGCACTCCTGCCGGTCCTCAATGGTACATTTCAGGGAATAGCTGTTTTTTTTTTTAATTTGTTGTCTAATACATTTTTCTGAAAGGATTGTTTAATATCGATTCCAACTTGGATAGTTGCTCTGTTCTCGTGCTTAGCTATTAAATCAGTAATATTAAGAGTGATAATCTGATGTCTATTCGAGCCGTTTTTTAAAACAGTAACCAGATATCGATTGTCAAGATGAACATAGCTCGTTTAACGTACTCGGTATTTCATCATCGTTAAAAAAAGAGAAATTAATAAAAAGACTTGATGAAGTACAAAGAGGACATGATGACAATCCAAGAGAAATTAATAAAAAGACTTGATAAAGTACAAAGAGGACATGATGACAATCCAAGAGACAAAACTTGCCGTCAGCGAGGAAACAATCGATGGACGTAGATTGATTACATTCGAACACAATAACATACAAGGAGGACCAGGTTTTTTAATTTCAAAACAACTGAAAAACCAAGTACATTCTTTTTTTTATTTTTTTTTAGCATAAATGAAATGCTAACCATTCTATAAGTAAACAGTCAACGAAACCTACTCAGCCGAAACAATCCGACGATCATTGTAAACATACACCTCCCAACAACAGTGGCAAAATGTGAAAGATTCAGGTGAAAGAGAACACATTTACAATGAACTCGAGGCAATTATAAGAAGACACAATACTAACAATGATATTGTAATAGTAGGCGATTTCAACTCGAAGATTGGAAAAAAGATAAAGGGAGAGAAAATCTCCGGCAATTTTTCAAAAGGTCAAAGGAACGACAACGGTCAACATCTCGTTGATTTTTGTACTGAAAACCAAGGATTTATCGCTAATACTGCTTTTAAGCATCCATCCAGACACATATCAACATGCTTAGGAGCTTTTAAGACAAAAGACAATAAAAACAGTCAAAATATTCAATCAGATTGACTACATCATTATCAAGGAAGAACACAAAAAGTATTTGACAGATTCAAGAACCTTCTCAGGCATCTATTGATCCGGTCGTGATCAAACCGTCATCCTTCTATGTGAAGAGTAGATGTAAACGGGATAGGTCCTGATATAACCGCATATGCTCGGTTTTCGAGTAGGTTGAAAGGGGCCAGGTGTCCTCTGCACTACCGTATTTTGGAGCAACAAACGGCAAATGGTTAAAATCAAACCAAACCTTCTCTGGAACAAACATCAATTCGGACCATATAGACTATTGATCACTAAAATTGGACCAGTTGGAGAAGAAGCAAGGGAGCTCAATAAATACAAATGTAAACAGAAACCAACTACAATAACTGATTTCACTAGCCCTCAAGACGAAAATATTCAAAATCAGTTTCATCAAAATCTTGAAGCAAAAATACAACCTTTGAATAAAGCCATACATGTACGACAAAACCGAAAGACCAGCATGAAAATCTTATTAAAAGGTATAATAGCAACACGGGAAGAAACTCTACCAACGAGACCAACCAATTTAAAGCAAGAACATTCATCTGCCCGATTATCCAAAAACTGTCCGAACAGCAGAAACAAATGAGAATGAACATAAGCAACTGCCGAACTGAACAAGAGAAGGTAAAATGGAAGAGCAAACGTAACAAGATCTTACATCAAATAAAAGCTCAATCTCTGAAGAATTACATCACAACGATAGACAATATAGCTGCCGAAATGCAGCAAGCACGGACAGCATGAAAATGTATAAGGCTGCGAAGAACATATATCAAACGAAACAAAATACAAAAGCTGGTCATATCAGACATAGACGGCAAGATATTAGGCAACGATGAGGATGAGGAGATAATAAAAGTGGTGAAAGAATTCTGTGAGAAACATTATGGGAGGGAACAAGAAATAGACTCATTTAATGCAATAAATCCGGAATCAGATGCACTCATCACTCAGCCTGAAGTGAACAAAGCAATAAAACTGTTCAATAACAATAGGGCAGCTGGACTGGACACCATTAAGGCAGAAGAAATCAAAAGCCTCACTTTAGATCAGCAAACGATTATAGCCGATATGTTTAATGAACTGTTCACCCAGAGGAATCATCTTCCCCTAGGCTCCGGAAAACTTGTGCTCCCAAACAAAACAAACAAGAACAAAGGACCAGTCGAAAACCTTAAACCAATAGATCTACTCTCAACTCTTCAAAAACTCCTCAGAATAATTACTTTAAACAGAATAAGACCCAAGAGGGAAGAATATCTGTCACCATCACAAAGTGGCTTTCGACAGAACAGAGAAGCACAAGCGACATCGTTTGGGCTCACAGATGGTTAAAAGGCATGACAGAGATATTCAAAGGAGAATTCACAAGTCTGGGGATTGATAAGAGTTACAGTGCTGGAAACATTCCTTGAAAAAAAACCTCATAAAGCTAGTCAGACCTCTACTTGCCAACACCTCGCTAACATTCTCATCTGGTAAGGAAACGACCACCATAAAAACAACACTTTGAATACCACAGGGGGATAGTATAAACCTACTTCTCTTCACCGCCTGTTTAGAAGCAGCTCCGAAGGAACTGTTCACCTAGAGGAATCATCATCACTTAGGCTCCGGAAAACTTGTGCTCCCAAACAAAACAAACAAGAACAAAGGACCAGTCGAAAACCTTAAACCAATAGAT
>JAOYNN010020914.1:0-12895 GCA_025770095.1 Goniobranchus kuniei | reverse complement strand
CTCGACCATGTCGCCTCCTTAAAAAAGGAGGTTTCAGAATCAAGTGGTTCTTACGCCGACCCAACATGACTTGCAGTGATTATTTCCAACCATCTATTTCTTTGGTTTGCAAGAGCTACACACTACTTCCGATGTCCAATCCTTTGCATTAGTTCCAGACATACAAATATTGAACACTGACGAACAACCACATTACACCATAAAGGTTGCTCGTAATAGATCTAGACATGATTAGATCTAAAAATGAAGAAACATGTAAAGGCTTGGGGGTATTTTGAATACTGTAATAATAATTGTTTCTTCTTCTGTATCTATTTAGTATGGCCATGCTAAGAGTGGCATTTCTGAGCATTATCCTGCCATATACATTTCTTTCTTACTCTTTCTATATTTTTCACCCATGATATGTAACTCATAGTATACTTTCATGCATGTAGAAAAGTAATTAATTTTATTCTTGGGTCTATTGAATCTGTTTGGGTCCTGTGTCATACTGGGCAATGTTTCATAAACACCATTTTATAAAGAACTGGACTTTTCTTCGCATAAAGCAAGCTGTTTTCCAAGTCTCTTCATAGTACAAATGGAAAAACTTTATGATTCAATATTTAATTTGTGAAAACGTCTTTACCTTTCAAATCCAAGATTTCACATCAACTGAAAAGCTCTTCAAAACACTTTTTGTGCACAATATTTCCTAAATAGTCAAATGACTCTACTTTCTAGATTGGATGTAAAGTATGAAAGGATGGTTAGCAACGACTTTATTTGTTTTTCATTTCCTGTTTACAAATGTGACATTTGAAACCAGAACCATAATTTATTTTAAGTTGTTGTCAGTACCAGTAATCTACACTCCTTTCTTTTCTTATTTTTTTATGTCTCTTTTTACAAAATTTCTTGTCTTTTTTTACTTATTTCACAGACATATGGGCCAAATGGTATCTTTTATCCTCTTAGCAAGTCTTGTTATACAATGCATTCAGACAAGTACGAGTACAAACTTTGTCCATTTGCAAGTGTGACACAAAAGGACCCATCTGGAAGGTCTGTTTCTCTCGGCAAGAGTTCCAAACTTCAAATAATAAAAGGATACTATGTGTTAACCATGACAAGAGGGGATTCCCACCTCTGTCCATCTGGCCAATCAAGGCAGTCAAAGGTAAGATAGTTCATGTTTGCCGATGGATTTTTCAAAATTTGTTATATTGACACTTTTTCCTATGAATTTTCTGATTTATGTCTCCTTCTGTAGAAGATTAAGACATTCGTGTGTTGTACTTCTGAGGTAGTAGTAGCTAACACGGCTGTGTTTTATACTGAGGTCAAGTGTCGGTGGGGAAGAGACGCGAAAAGGTAATGAGGCTGTCATTCCCTCAGTAGAGCACTTCAGTCAACCGCAATTCTTGGGTAAAATGTGAACTTTCTAAAGCCATGATCTGTTGGAAGTTGAATGAAGCTGTTGTTCTTCCAGATGAACTAGCTTTTTTTTCTCTCGCTTGTCAGAGAAATTTAGTAAGTAAGAAAGTTTTAAATGTGGTTGCATCACTAAACTAGGGACAGGAAAATAATAAACTTATAAATTTAATGATTGCCATAGCGTCCCACTGTAAGGATGGTCCCACTGTAGCAGGTGCCGCTGTAGGTGAGCACTACTGTATTGTGTTAACAATTTGGCTTCCACAGCCAGATGACCAAATGTTTTCATCCGTAGATGAACTCAAAATCTCTTGCTTTCTAGCAATGTCTCAGCAGAGTGAATGAAAATTTTGATATCATTCAGTGACGTTTTATTTTGGTTTGTTTTAAGTTGATTGTTTTGTTTTGTTATTTTTGGGCGTCTTTTTATTGTTCTCTCTGCTATTTCAAGCTTGTAATCTTTATGCCAAAGTTCAAATAAAGGTTCTGTGGAAGACATATTAGCTCACACTGAAATCGCTTACAATTAGTGGAACTTTTTTTTTTCATGACAAAAACGTTGTATAATCTGTCAGTGTTTTTTTTTCCTTTTCAGATAAATTTTGTGTGCAGACTTAAAAACCAGTTGTTGAAAGTGTCTGAAAATGAGCGCTGTGAATATACATTCACCATGAGTACCCCTGCTGCTTGCTGACAAATTCGGCCTGTTTTTATCATCTGGAGTTGGATTTATACTTTTGGCTTTCTTTATCGTTGACAGTTTTATTTGGAATTTACTGAATGCCTTTTCATCTTGCGGAATTGAATGATCCATGACTGATTTTTTTAATTTGTTACATTTTTGCCCAATCTCCACATAAGATGTTTAAAAAAAAATTTGCATGAGATGTGAATTGACAAACATTGAAACGAGACAATCTAGTAAATGCATAATATTGTCAATAGTGATTGATTGATTGATTGTTTTTTATCAATCAATCAATCACTATTGTACACTTGCAAAACATGAACGTTGGACAGAGAATGCTAGAAAGGAATTGAGGCCCTTGACATGTGGATACACTGCAGGCTGTTGAAAATACCATGGACAGCAAAAATATCAAACGAAAAAATATTATGCAGCCTCGGCAAGACTATAGAGCTGTTAGATGTGATCAGAAAACATCAGATGAAATTTTTCAGTCACATATGGAGGAATGATGAGTGTTTAGAGAAATTAGCGGTTAGTGGCTTCATTGAAGGAAAACGTACAAAAGACCGACAGACAACAACGTACATGACAGGACTTAGGAAGAGCACAAGCAATATTAAGTCCGATACTGACTACTGAGACAGGCTGAGAGTAGGGTGAAATGGAGAAGGATGGCAAGCAACGTGCAAGCAAGCACAGGCTACAGATAATTAAGTAAGTATGAGATGTATAAAGACTGTACATTATGAAACATTAATATCAGTGATATGATTTTAAAGATCGAACATACCCAGATTTTTAAGGATTGGAGTTACACACTCTTCAAGACTCGTTAGAATCTGCTCTTGAATAAAATCCCAAGTGTATTAAGATTGGCCTTTGAATTTGTGGTAATTTTGAAAGCAGATGGAGATGGAAAGGGAACTCAGATGGAGATGGAAAGTGAACTCAGATGGAGATGGAAAGGGAACTCAGATGGAGATGGAAAGGGAACCCAGGTGGAGATGGAAAGGGAACCCAGGTGGAGATGGAAAGGGAACTCAGATGGAGATGGAAAGGGAACCCAGATGGAGATGGAAAGGGAACTCAGATGGAGATAGAAAGGGAACCCAGATGGAAATGGAAAGGGAACTCAGATGGAGATGGAAAGGGAACTGAGATGGAGATAGAAAGGGAACCCAGGTGGAGATGAAAGGGGAACTGAGATGGAGATGGAAAGGGAACTCAGATGGAGATAGAAAGGGAACCCAGGTGGAGATGGAAGGGGAACCCAAGCTTTAAAAGAATGACAACATTTGTAGGGAACACCATCAGAATTAAGGAAAAGAAATTGCAATCCTCTTTTTTCAATGTAACACATACATTTTAGACAATGCTGTAAAGACTTTATGACCAAGAAGAGGTTGATACTTTTGATAAAGTCAAAATATTAAATGTGATGTACATTTGTAAAAAAAAAAAAAGAAAAGAAAAAAAAAGCCATATTGCCCTTTCAAAGGCTTCAGCCCAGCGTTTCCAAAAAGACTTATTTTCCATTTCAAAGAATCAACTTATGTATTTGCTTTTTTTTTTCATTTTCATTGGCAAATTGTATTTTTCAGATGTTGCACTTTACTAATATTCTGTGGATTAATAGACTTTTGTAGGTGTTGTGATTTTAGGGGGTTGGAGTTGTTTTAAAATTCAAAGGCAGCAAAGCAACATGAAAACAAAATCCTTAATACAATTATAAATACACAGGACACCATTTTAGTTTTTCTGATGCATCCTTTCCCTGACCTTTAAAAGTCCTTTTTTGTATTTTAACCTCAATTTTTAAGGTCTTTAGAACTTTTTACAAATAAAGGGAAAGTCCTTAAAAAATCTTGCAAGAAATTATTTTACTTGTCCACACTTTGATTGGATATTTTGCCTTCCACATCCAGTTCATTAGGCATGAATCAAAGAAAGGAATTAATACAACTCATAAGGCAGGTCAGAGAGAGAGAAACAAAGTGAAAGTCTGACCTTTTAGACTGAAAGTGTGTAAATCAATAGCAAGAAAATGGATGAGATGGTTAGATAGCAGATGGTTTTCTTCCGCGGCACATTTTCTGCTTGAAAATGTGTTAAGGATCACAGTTTAAAGAAATTGGTCCCTAATTTTTTTTAGTTATAGTCTTTGAACAGTGCTCAATATGTGTTTAATTGTGATTGATGTGGAATTTGCTATGAACTATGTTTAGTTGTTTTTTGTTTTGTTATTGTTTGGGTTTTTTTTATTGCACAAGGAGATTACATAATTTATGTACAATCTGCAGTATGAAATTTAAAAGAGGAACTGGTATATGAGACAAAAACAAAAAACAATTTTTAAAGCAGAAAATTTTCTTGTTCTAGACTTTTCTTTGTCATTTTCTTTTTTTGTCATGAGAGATGACATTTATCTTGTCTCCATTGACTTACGATTTATTATACTATCTAATATGCTTATTGTTTATTTTAAAAGTTTCTATATCTCTTTGACAACGTCTTTATCTGTTCTGAAACTTTTTTTTCTTACTACTCCGATTCCCTCTCTTGAAATTTTGACTCGCATCTGTCTTGTGTTTCCATGGTTATGATATGACTTATTGGAATGAAAAAATGATCTAAAACACCAATTGAACAAATCAACACTGTGCCTGTCCTTAACATTCATTCATAAAACTGTTTTTAGTATACACAGTTGACAAAATCCATTTCTCCATATATAGTGATACAAATTTAAATTTAGATACAGTTGTCCAGATTCCAGTTGGATGTTTTAGAGGCATATTTTGGGATTTTCAACCTTTAAAAAAAGGAAACAGAAAACAAAACAAAACTCAGACTTTCTATGAGAGAGATATCGTACTGATAATTTGAGAAATAGGCCCAAAAAGTTATTGGATAGTGTACAACAGTTATCACTTTAAAAGCTCCTATCCGTATATTCATTTGTTTGCAATAGTAACGGCTGTTGACTTGTTGATACAAAATGTCTGATACATCGAAACTGTAGTAGAATGAAATGAAAATGATTCAATCAAAAATGTTAAAAGTCAAATTTATATGCTACATAGAGAGTTCTAAAAGTACATAGATCTGTGTGTTTGAGGTAAAAAAAAAACAAAAAACCTTCCATGTTACATTGTATGTTACATTAGAGATTCCCCATATCACATGTTGTCCAGTGAAACCTTCCTTTTCAAGGACTTCTCTTTTCGGAATTTTCCTCTGCTGTGTTCTTTTGGCTGTTAAGTCATTTTTACTCATGACCGATTAATGAATTTATTTTGATTGGAATTTTTTTTTTCCAGATTTTTTTAACCCCAGTCTGTAACATTCCACAGCCATAACATTTATCATTTAGAATAAAATATTTATAACTTTTTTATATATTTTTTTGTCACCTTCATATTAAACAGAGAAACTGATATCCTGTTCTCTAGATTTATTTGTCATATCTAAAAAGTGTGAGGATGACATAACATGTATTTTTAAAAGGCTCAGTATTTTTTATGTTTTTAATTTTTTAATTTTTCACACATTTTCTTAGAAATTTGATATTGGGTATCGAATCACTACACTGTGTGTCATTCAGTTTAGCAAGAAGCTTGTTGATACGTTTTATGTGCCATTCAATTTACTTAATATAACATTAAATTACCATATGAAATGTAAGATAAGAATATTTCCTATTTGTAAAGAGAGGATACACCCTCTTTAGTATTCAATTTTATATAACAGTTTGTCCATTATTATCTAACGATGACCAACCCCATCAGCAGGGGAGAATATTTCCAAAGAGAAACAGCCGATAATACAGATTATTCTGATTTGTGGCTTGTAACAGACCAATGAGTCAGAATCCAGCAGAGAACAGATTGTCATATTTTGGGCATTTTGAAAGCTTTTTTGCCATGGTCATTTGTGGATGTTCACCGTATTACATGTATTTATTTAATCCAGATTATCAGAATATTATAGATGAAGATAAATGAATTTCGCCCAACTAGAGCAAGTTTTTAATGAAATGTGACAACTTGAAGTTACTGAATTCCAAGACTGAAACATGTTGACGACACAGTTTTAGTCTTCAAAGGAAAGAATTAAATGACAGGAACTAACATGAAGGGACCAAGCTATTCATAAAGATTTGATCCTTAAAATTGTTGTTTAAGTTTGTTTTGTTAGTCAATCACAGAGCCAAAGATGAATTTTATTGTGTACCAAACTTGTGCGGAACAGATGTGTTTGCAAATGCAGTTTTATTTCAAACATTCTCCCAACTAAAATATCAACAGACCTCAGCAGTCATAAAAAGTTCACAAAAGTGTTGTGAATCTGCCAGTGTCATGAAGTGTGAAAAAAGAAATGAAAGAGGGGAAAAGAGTAAGTGGACGGTTATAAGTATAATGATATCTTAAAAGTAAACAATTTATAAGGATGGACAAAATGCCTGTTGAATATGTCCACTTTGAACTTGATTTCAGTTCATGTGAAATATTGTTATATATATGTACAAAGAATGATTTATACAATTCCTTTCCTATAGCCTATTTCAGAAAAACTTTTCAATTCCTAGAGTAACCTTTTTTGCGTGGTGAATTTCTTTTTTGTGATATCTTCTTTTTCCTGAGAGCATGTACTGTGTGTATGTTTTTTGTGTTTGAAGAACAGAATCGCTCACTTTATAGTAAGGCAGATTGAAACCAAAAAAACATATCCCATCTTTCATTTTTGTAAATGTTCTTGTGCTACAGACTATTCAGCATCTTTTTTTCCTTATTTCAGTTTAAGACAGTAGTTGAATACAATTTTTACTTGAGCAGACATTTCAAATATAACATGTATGGACAGATGAGAAACATAATGGAAAAAAGCCTTAAAATTTATCAATAAGAATAATATGATCTTGTCATGTTCAGGGTAAACAGGGAAACTCATATCTTGTGCTGTAGATTTGTTTTTCATGTATGGTATCCATGAAGTGTAAGAATGATGACATAATGGAAAAAAGCATTCCCATCCAAGAATCAAACATGTTATCAGTCATATGAAAATTATTACAGTGGGCTTGATTGTGTGAGTGACATGCTGACTGAACTACATTCTGAGTGGAGCTAAATCTGAGTGGAGCTAAATCTGCGGCTCACTTAGAAAAGAAAAGTGAATCAAAATAATTAATCTGGAGAATGGTTGTCTTGATTCCTGTCAATTGAAAGTAAAATATTGCTCAAAGTACAGGTGTTCAATTGTCTGATCTCCAAATTGAAATTTAATGTATTTATATCAAATTACCGGTACCTTTGTTTGTTTGTTTGTTTGCCTACTCTTGTCTTCCATTTTGGATATAAAAGCATTTCTTTTTTCTTTTTTTTTTCTTCTTTTTTTGGCATTAGTTGTGCTGAATTCATGAAAGCATAAAACATATTCTTGTTGTGCAATTATTTATAAACATTCCATGAATTAAGTAATAACTGTACTTCAGCATATCGTATAGATGTTCTTCTTTTCATCATCATCATCATCATCAAAATGTTGTTGCTGCACATTTTCATAATTAAGATAGAGAAAGTAGAATCTTTAACGATTTATGACATTGTCTAGATAACATGAAAAATGTATATCAAAATATTATACAAACTCTTATATGAAATGCATATAAACAAACTTTAGTATTTTTTTAATGTCTAATAGACAACCTGCACTTGTTTCAAAATCAGTGGTCAACTTTTGCCCATTAAATATCTTGAAAAGCTCAGTTTTGGGTATTTTATTAAAATACTGCACGATATAAGTTGTCTTTTTGTTATACATTAACCCTGCTAAGACTTTTTACCGGACCGTGGTTCTATGACAAGGCCTTCATGACCTACTTACATTGTAAACATATGTCTCCCTGGATCACAAGCTCACATTGGATGGTTGAAAATGAATGTACTAGACAATCTATGAACTTAAATAGCTTGTAATATCATTGACTATTCTTCTATTTTAAAATGAATTTAACTTTGGGGTCAATTTCCCTTTATAAAGTGTAACCATTCTTCACTGAAGTAGGTCAGGGTCAATCTTTAAAAGACAAATCATTCCCATTTCCTCAGACCCCAAATTCAGGGCTTTCGCACTTCAGAGTGTATGACACAGATTATGGCCAACCGCTTCACGGTGGTTAACAGTAATACTCGTACTTATTAACAGTTTTGAAGTGTGATGTCAAAGGAGGGGGAAGGGGATGAGATTATGTATGGGATAAAGTGATGTCGAGGTAAACAATATTGAACAGGGCAGTCAGGAGAAGGGAGAAAATTGTTCAAACAAAATCGTTGTACATCGGACATTTTCAGAGGAAAGATGTACATCGGACATTTTCAGAGGAAAGATGTTGTACATCGGACATTTTCAGAGGAAAGATGTTGTACATCGGACATTTTCAGAGGAAAAGATGTTATTCATCTCTTGTATCATCTTACTCATCACCAGCCTTTTTATTGCTTAGAAAATTTGAATGTCTTGAGTGGTATGTTACCTGTCCCTGAGAGAACCTAAAATTTCGGGTTGTTCTCATTTTTAAAACATAATGCTATTAATTAAGAAAATTTACAACATCTTTCAAATTTGAGCTAGAGACATTTACTTAGAACTAAGTGACAGTTTGCATTTAATTAGAGTAACAATCACTCTGAAACAATAGGCATACATGTTTTGTAGTGTATCCAATGGTGGAAAAAATAACATTGGTTTAATTATACCAATTACATGTACATGTTCTTACTTGCATCATAAGTAAGCATCTCATTTCAAGTGTGCTTACAGCTTTTGCCATTGTTGAACCTTTTTCATCAAATCATCACAATTTATTTGTGGTAGTCCTGACCGTGTAACTCACTTCACAATTTTTACATAAAAGGACAAACAATGAATGAATAACAAATTATCCTATTTCTTAATTTTTATTTTTTAATTTCATTTTTTACACAGGTGATATATTGGTTTATACAATTTAATAAACCATTTTACCTTGCTTTCTTTTGTTTCGTTTGTTTTTTTTTAATGTTAAATGGGATTTGTTTCTTTGCTTCTTTTATTTTTTAATTTTGTACATATCCTAAAAAGCTTTCATTAAGGTCTTGATATTTATACTTTTTTCTTGAATTAAAAGAAAAAAAGCAACAATGAATTTTTATCATTCTTTCTTGAACCATGGGATGCTTTGGGTTAGTGAATTTGATTTATTGGTGTAGGCAGTGTTTCACAAGCAAAGTTTACTTAATCCATGAATCTTATAGGCAGGCATCTGGTCTGTTTTTGAGCTGTGTAGAATTTTTTTCCGTCAAAACGCTTTTTAATCTGCATTATGATTTTACTATAATGCTTTCTCCTAGCTTATAATTTTTTTTTCCTGCTGTTTCATTGTCTCAATTTTATTTCTGTATAATTTATTTTCACCAGGGCTTGTGATTCATTATTGTCATGGTTGCATGCTTTAATAAAGCTAAAACATTCAGAAGATTCTATACATTGTGCTATAACAGTTGTAGTGTTATGGAAAATGCTATGAAAGAGTATTAAAGTATGATTGTTTCATGTACCTTTGATTGTCACTTCATATGGACTGTTCATGGAAAATGGATACAGGCCTGTCAGATGAACATTTTGGCTTTTGAAGAAGTTTTGTTTTTTCACTCAGCTCAGATGGGCGTCGGTGGCTAAGGTGAACACATCGTAGCATGAGTCAAGAGTCAAGAGGCATTCACCATGGTCAGTACAAGTGTGCGTGACCGATTGGGTTCGAGCTTAGCCAGTGTGCAGTCATGCTCCTAACCACAAGTCATCTGCGTTATGTCCTTGGGTAAGACACTACTTCGCTTATCTCACTCGACTCAGGTATGAATGAGTACCTGGTCGTTAAGAGAGCACTGTCTCTGTCTGAAAAAAATGTATTCACGCCTAACAGGCTGCAAGTCTCGTTCTAAATGTTCTGTGTTGCTGTTGGTCAGGGGGGTAAAATGTCATTGCAAAGCGCTGTTGAGCATGGCTAGGCCGTGGAAGGTGCACTATATAAATGTCATCTTTACCTTACTTTATATCAACTGCTACCTTAAGATTACTGAAAAATGGAAATATGGACCATACTAGCGATGAGAAACATTTATTCTGAGTTGAATTAGATCACATTAAATGTGTTTACATTTGAAATGAAATTAAACTATTAATTTCGGTTAAAGCTTTGAAATAAGTCTACTTATCCCAGAATGAGATCAGTTATCTGGCCTACAATCACATAGGTTTGGTTGGTTATGAGACTGTATTTCTCATAATTCTGTTATGTATTCTTCAAATGCTTTAAATAAATGCCTTGAAATGTTATGTTGGGTTCTTATTTTGTTCATTGCACATAGTTCATGAATACATGTATATCACACAGGTTTGTGTTTGTATGTGTGTGTGTTTGTGTGTATACAAGTTCTTATGAGGTCTGGAATAGATCCGAATTTTCATATAACCATGATTATCGGGGTCCCAGTTTGGAAAACCTGCGGGGTTCAGTATTTGTTTTAGTAATCATTTTTCAGCTCAAAGGTGTTAGGCCTAGACTTTTTCAACCCATCCAATAAACGCAAGAATGGGACCCCGATCTGCCCCTGTTTGCATGACATAATCAATCGCAATGCTCGCACTTGCGTTACATCTTGATGACAATGAAGCAATGTCAAAGCCTCTTTCTGCATATTGTCAAGTCATAGGCATAGACTACAACTGCACAATATGGGACTTCTTTATGCGCATGTATGGTTCGTCGCATGCAGGAGAGAGAGAGAGAGAGATTCTACAGAATCCTCTATTTTTTTCTCAAGCCGTTTGGGCTGCTTGCTGCTTGTTTATGATGTTCCATGTCATGTGTAGCACATAGAATTTACATGAAGTCACACCAACTGTTAACTTTCGTTGCCTCAGGGGAAATTTACTCCTGCAGATCTCGAACAAGTATTCAAGTAATTGTTTCTTCCAGTGCAGCAGAATTGTGATTACTGATTATGTTTTCGAGACCCATCTCAGGCCAATTTCTTATACAGGGTGTCCAAAGTCACGCAACAACCTGAAAACCCTTTTTTTTTAAAATATTTTTCAGTTTCAGGTTGAAACATGGTTCATAAACTAAGTCGAAGAAAAAGTTCAACTTGTATTTATGTTTGGCAGACCAGGTACCACTTATCGATCATTAGCTGAAGAATTTAACAACAGACACCCTGAAAGAGGACCATTGAGCCATACTACGGTTAGTCGTTTGATCCAACGATTTAAAGAGACTGGTTCAGTAGCTGATCGTCCACGTTCTGGTCGGCCAAAAAGTGCAACCAATGATGAAACATCCACCATGGTATAAGAAGCCCAAAAAAGTCACTCAGAAGAGTGAGTCAGGAATTCGGAATGAGCAAATCATCAGTGCATAATATTCTAAAAACTCACAGGTTTCACTCATACAAAGTGCATTTAGTACAGGCTCTTCATGGTGATGATACTGACAGACGCTTAGAATTTTGTGAATGGATGCGCAACCATATTGATTTATCAATTACGTTCAGTGATAAAGCAATTTTTTATTTGAATGGCACTGTAAACCGGCACAATCTGCGTTATTGGTCAGATAGTAATCCAGCTTGGCATGAGGAGGGCCATCATCAGACCAACCCAAGGATCATGGTATGTGCTGGAATCTGGGAAGAAGAAATCATTGGCCCTTACTTTTTCAATAGAAATGTCACTGGTGATTCATATTTAGAACTCTTGCAAACCTTCTTCTCTGATTATCTCGAAAATGTTCCGATTCGTAGGCTGCAAGAAATGTTCTTTCAACAAGATGAAGCTCCGGCTCATTTTGCAACATTAGTAGGTGAGTACTTGAACAACTCCTTCACAAACAGATGGATTGGACGGAGAGGTCAAGTGGAGTGGCCACCGCGATCACCAGACCTTACTCCACTTGATTATTTCTTATGGGGACATCTCAAATCTGTTGTGTATAAGAATCGCCCACGCTCTCTTAAGGAATTGAAAGACGCAATCACAAATGAGTGTCAAAACATTACCCCTGAGGTCCTGAGAAATGTGGAAGGCAGCTTTGTGAAGAGAATTGATGCTTGGATTGCTGAAAATGGTGCTCAATTTGAGCATCTGTTGTAAATTGTTACCAGTAGGTGATTCTGATAAAACAAAAACGTTTCTGATACGAATATGTGTGATTTTATTGATATCCAGGATGTTGCACGACTTTTTGGACATCCTGTATGTTATCGTGTTCACCTTGGTTTTGGGCTCAGGAGGTCCTGGATTTCAATCCCGCCATGGACAACAAGTTGTTTGTGTTTTTTCCTCATGCAAGAAAATAAAAAAGATAATATGGACATTTCTAAAGCGCACATATCTCATTGAAAGAACAGGCTTTATACTAGGTGCTTTACGTAGAAACTCATTGGAGGCATGAGACAATAAGAGTATGGAGATAGTTAAAATATAGGTGACGTAATCATAAAAATGGCTTGTTGATACAATACCTAATATTAACATATAACACTAAAAACTAAAACGCATGCAGCCAGCAACAATAAGACCGTTAAAATACAGATGATGTAGTCATAAAAATCAGCATGTCGATAAAATACGTAATGTCATATAACACTAAAAGGCATGCAACTGGTAACAACTTATTTACATCATAAAAAGGTACGTTTTCAGTGTCTTTTTAAAAACCTGAAATTGGTGTGGGCGGGGGGGGGG
>JAOYNN010020803.1:0-12898 GCA_025770095.1 Goniobranchus kuniei | reverse complement strand
AGGCGTGTCCACCACAGGCGGATAGTAGAATGACCTCTACTTCAATTTCTCTTGAGATTGAAGCAGGGGTTAGCTATAAATACCTCAGTTTCTTCAGCAAATAAGCAGTCTCTCTCTCTTCAGAGATTTCATACTACATAATATCTCTAAATATCTGAATTGTTTTGCAATATTGTATATATTAAATTGTTTAAATTTGCTTTTTCCATGTCAAAGCCGGTCTTGATTATAGTGTAATTTTCATTTCAGATACAATGAGTAACTTCTCCAACAACTCTGCTCGAGGTAGAGGGTTTCGTAACAGAGGGAGAGGATTATGGTGGAGAGGACGAGGGCGAGGATACAACAATTGGAGAGGAAAGAGGGGAAGTTCATCACAGTCTGTTGCATCCATCCATCATGCAAGGGCATCAGACACACAAGGTCTGCTTAAAAGTTTGTATGTATTCATGGGAAAACATTTTACCATCATTGTGTGATATTTCTTCTCTGCTGAATACCTCCAAGTAGAGGCTTAAATATGTGTAAAATTGTACTTTTAAAACCCTATAGGGGGGTGGGAGGTGTTGAAGTGCTGACTGAAAGACAGCAGGTTTGATTTTCGATATGGACACGCATGTGTTTTTTCCTTCAACTAGAAATTTTATCCTTCTTGCTTCACTTGACCCAGGTGGATATGGGTACAGCTTTGGCTGTAAAAGTACTCTGCAATAGACTAACATCCTATTCAGAGGATGACGGATAAAGTCTGTTACTGTCCGCTTCATGCTATAGAAACCGGGATAAGCTTTGATCCAATAAGTCAATTTGGCTTATTTTTTTATAATCCCTATGTGAACATTTGAAACCTGAGTTCTACAAGGCCATTTATAAAATGCACTTTTTTGAGGAACTCCAAATCCTCCCCAGATTTTATCAGATCTCTCCTGTTTTCCCACATCTGTAGATCAAAGGTTGGAGGCTTCTGTTTAGCTGCTCACAATTGTTTTTACTCCAATCTTCTTCTTAAGGTGCCTTGTCTGGATCATGGCTTTCCACTCAACTGTTATCAGCTGCTCTCTGTTGATATTGCTTTGAGACTATCAATATATGTGTAATTCTCTGTCTGCCTTTGCTACATTTCCCATCGATCTTCCCAATGGTAGATAAATATTCTAGACCCCTGTGGCGGCAGATGTGTCCCAGAAACTGTAGTTATTGTCTCTTTTTCATAGTTTTGATTAGTGATCTCTCTACATTTGCCTCTTTTAGTATTGATTCATTAGATTTTTTTTCACCCATGAAATTCATATCATTCTTCTTATGAAGCACATCTCTGCTGCTTCTAATTTCCTGAATGTTTCTTTGTTTAGAGTCCAGCATTCACATCCTTACAATAGTAATGACCATACATATATTTTTAATACTCTGATTTTAGTGGTCATTGTTGTATTTCTATTGGTTAAAATTGGCTTCATTTTTTAAAATGTTTCTTTGGCCATTGCTCTTATTTTTCTTATTTTGCTTGTGCATCTGCCATCTGATGTTATTAAGCAGCCAAGGTATTTGAATTTTGTTACTTGTTTGATTTGTTCAAACTCCCAACATGTTGCAAATGTGGACGGAAATTCTATCAATCACTTTTATCAGGATGATGTACAAAAATGAGATAGGAAGAAAAAGAGAAGATTTCAAACAAGGATAGGTAAGGAAAATGCAATGCACAAAGACTGTTTTTAATTTAATGGCTTGAAGAAATTCGGGAAAAGCCACAATACAAACTAGCCCGTTTGTTTTTATTGACAAACATATAAATTATGAATATAGCGAGCGAAGGTTAGTTTTCCTTTCATTTGGAAAGTATGTTATTATTTAACATGAAATTATTATATAATGTAATAATGCAATATGTTTTCCATGAAAATTGCATTGCAGCTACTCATATTGGCATCAGTCAAGCAAGAGGAGGTTATCAAAGGACCAATAATATTCAAACATCTCTGCAAATTGAATCACCTTATTCCGGCTGGTATTTGTACTTTCCAGAAACTGCTTATTCAGAGCATTGCAACCTGCTTAGATACATTCAATTGTTTGAAAAGTATTTTGTCTCTTGGAGTAAACTCTTTGATTGGGTAAGTAAAATGAAAGACTCTACATAGCTGTGCTGCAGCTTTGCCGGTTACATTTTAAGAGTGTAAAGCAAAGTTAAGTTTTACCCCCTATAATGCACATCAGCATAAATTATACACCCCCTACTTTATATTGCAAAATCTGGGTCAAATTCAATACCCATCAGATAACATTTATACCAAAAAAAACTAGACAAACCCTGACTCATCTTCATGTGTATTTTGATGACAATCAAGGCAGAGTTGACAAAAGTTGAAGTAGATCTGGCATTTGTCAGATGCCCAAAGAAGTGTAAAATCTCCATAGTAGGAGTCATGATTAGTTAATAGTAGTAGTCGGCCTAGTAATACATTATCACAGCACAATAACCAATAGAAATGGGAAGACATTATCTTTATATTTATATATTTGGGTGTCTAAAAAAAAAAACCCGTCTCCAACTTTGAAGGCCCACAACATTGTTGTAACTGAATGATTTTTAAGGGGCTTGTGGCACATTACACACTAATAAATTAAAACTCTGCAATGTGTGCAAATGTGAGTCCAATTGATTGAGGTGTTCAAAAGTTATAAATAAGATAAAATGTAGAGGGTTGTCGTCGAGCAAGTTATCAAGAAAATTGGATATCGGAAGCTTCATTGAAAAAATCTAGCGACAAAAGAAAAGGAGATGGGATTGTGATTAGGCTCTACCACCAATTTTTTTTCTATTCTTAGATCTAGTTTTAAGCATACATTGATTATTCTAGACTAGGTCTCCGGATATCAGAATTATTAGATCTATATCTAGATCTAGTTGTATTCTAGTTATATTTGGTTGTAGATCTAGGCTTTCCTGGTTTGATTCTCAAGATAATATTCAAGAGAACAGAGAGTGAATGCCGGCATATGCTGTCTGATTTTGTGTCAACATCAGTAGGCTTGAATAAATCCATCTTGTAACCATTCTATCTTACACGGCGGCTCACTCTAACTGAAAACCACTACCATTTAGTTGAGACCAGCCGAAGGCCATTAATCAACTCTGCCCGCCTACTTGCTCGGGGTCACTAGTGGTCACGTGCATTTCTCGGTACCCACTGTCAGATCAATGGCATTGCCTGAAAATTGCATAAATTCTTCCCTTCACTAGATTCACATTATTGCAGCAAAAGTTCTTCTCTTTGTTTCTTTCACTCATCCAACACCACTCTTTGGGTTGATTGAAATTTCGACATTCTAGCTTTTGTAGTTTTTGTGAATTGCATTTTTGAATTGTGTGATTAAATTTATTGATTTTTTTACGACATCACTCTAATTAACGTGTAATTACAAAATTCATCCACATACGATTCTTATCCCGCAAAGCCTCCTTAAAGGAGAAGATACATGTCATTATGATACCAAAAAATCCTTGAGAAAGCCCTATTCTATGTCTGGTTTTAAGCGGGTTATGATCTAAGTTCATACTGAATCCTAGGCTGTGTATAGTATAATGTGTTTGCATGTGTGTTAAGTTCTCGGTATGTGTATAGATATGTGAGCACGTGAATTGCCTATTTTCATCGGCTTCACACGCTTAAACTGGTCTATCTTGAAATGTTATAAAGAGCTTTCTCAATTCTTTCAAGTAAGTACATTTATGGATGTTTTATGAATCATCTGTGCAGATTTTAGAACAAAAATGTATGTTTAAACAACTTAATTATGATAGTTTTAAATTAGGTGAAAACAATGAACCAAAAGTAGATAATTTTCAAACCTCTGCCTGGAGAAAGTTAAGTGATTTTTTTGTCTTTTCTTCCATGGTCAGCGAGAAGAATAATTCAAAAGGCTTCCTTCATGTGCACATTAGCTGTTTGTAGTTACCCTTGGGAGTTACAGAGTGATATTTGAACCCATTATTAACGGCCACGAGCCTTGGGAAAGCTTCATCTCCGACTACGGATTCATGCACGGCTGCTGCGTTCGGAGAGCGTGACCTAGTACGGGCAAGCAGGATAACTAAATGGGGCGGTCTAACTACGCCGTGTGCAACGATCATTTTGAAATTTCGTATGTAAATACAAAATTATTTGTTCTATACAAATGCAAATTTATAAATGCGTCAGTTTTAAAATGATAACGTTAGTATCTTTTAAAGTTGAAGACTATATCTGTGTATTTGCAAATGTACTTGTATTTATGTCTCTATATCATGCATATTTGTATGTACATAGATATTTTTAAATACATATATATGTTTCCATGCATTTATGATATGCCAGAAGTCTTGTAAGAAATATTCTTGTTTCAGTTATAACTGTAATTGGGCCATTGGCCTCGTATACTGAATAAAGCTCATTAATTCACTCATTCATTCATTCAATCTAGATTTAACTAAGAACTCGGGATGTCCTTCAGTGAATATTCACAGTATAGGAGGCCTTGACTGTTTTAGGCCTGAACCATGTGGCACAAATGCAACAGTATGAATATATATCTCTTTTCTCTACAGCTTATATTCATTTGGAGGGAAATGGAAGGACTCTGATCTAACTTGAAACGGCATTTATATTAGAAGTGATCTAGAGTTATCATTATATCTTGATCATTGTACAAGAGGAATTCTTTCCCCAAATTTGATTTGGTATCAAGAATAAAATGCTTTTAAATGTTTTCATATTTTCTTTTTAAAACAGGAGGAGATTGAAATGAAAGGTTCGTTCGTTGTGGACTTCAAAGAACTGGCAGCTGACCAAAGTAAGTTAAAGGTCACTTGGTTTACAGTAGATGTGTTTAGTTTTGTCATCACTTATGACTTCCATTTTCTTCGCTTACCCTTTTAATTTCAGCCTTAAGGTCTTTCAAATTTTGATTAAAGCTATAGTATTTGATCAATTTTGGAACCTGTCTCAAAAATTCTTGTTGGTAAGTTGATAAATGCTACAGTGATTAATGTTTTTAGTGGCGATCTATTTTGCTTTTGTTTTTAGACAGTAACATGAGATAAGAAGCAAGGGATGTAAATAAAAACAAACTCAGTCGTCCAAAGAAATTCTAAAAGTAAAAGCCATTGAGTTCTTCTGAAATTTAATTTTGTTTATCAGAAATGTTTTAAAGATCTCAATTCAAATTAAAGCACATTTTTTTTTGACGTTCTAATCATTCCCAGTAATAATTGAAGGCTTCCCTCAAATTGGACAGGAACTGAAAAGCACTCCGGAAATTGTTCTTAACTGTATGGGACTTGCAATGCATCAGGTAAGTGGATTCTGAAGGTAGTGCAATGCTGAGCTTATAAACAAAAGAATTAAGTTGCAGTTGAGGCAGTGAAAAATTGGAGGTTGACTTCATGGATTTGTTCATATTTAATTTTTTGTCATGTTCGCAAGATTGAGGAAAATGGTAGGGTACTTCAAAAAAAAAAAAAATTAGAATTACATTTGCTCACTTTGATACAGAAACAATCAAAAATCTAGCTGAAATCTTAGACTAACAGAGTCATAGAAGAGGGAATGTCAGGGAAAATGCAAAAGAGAAAAGGGGATGGAGGATAGACCTGGACGTGACAAGAGACAGTGAAGAAAGCTGAAGGGGAGACAGATGTACACAAGTGGAAATGAAAGATGTTAAATTTTTCAGAGGAAGGTACAATGGGCTGGGTACTGTTGGGGAAATTAATTTACTGTGATAACCTTGTGATTAAATGTATATCATCCCTGTAAATCTCCACACATGTAGGTCAGAAATTGGGTCATGACATTTTAGCTTTATTTGACAAGAATGGTTGTTCCCCCAACTCCTCTATAAATCATTCCTGTAAATCTCTAATGTGTACGTCTGTGGATATTTATAGAGGAGGTTGGGGACACTCATTTTAGTCAGAAAAAGCCAAAAATGTCATTATCTAATTTTTGACATGCCTTTTGTGACTTGCAGGGACCATACGCGATTGGAGAAAAGAACAAGATGAATTATGAATCTGATTTTTAGACAAATTTTAATTCAGTGTGTTGATAACTTTATTTCAAAGGAAGATACATCTGTGCATTTGATAGATTTGTAAATGCTCAGAAATATGGATATGGTTAAGATAACCATATTTGTGCAGTGGAATGACCTACTCTACAAGGTGTATGGGCTATATTATTAGCACAGTCTCATTCTTAGAGCCTTTGTCCCATGTCACAACATATATGTTCCTCTTGGTTAAATGGTTCTTAAGTTTTGGATTTAAAGAATAAAGTAACAAAAATTCCGGAAATGTATTCCTTTTGAGATTGAGGAAGAATATGTGTAAAATATTATTGTAATCAGACCTTATTTTTAAAATCAGATTTTTAGATGTGTTCCTGTCAGTCATTTAAAATCATGCCTGTAGTATTACAGTGGCATTCGCTTTATACATGTCAATATTAAATAACTCAAAATTAGAATCACACTTTTCCATCTTTAATATGCAGATTGTCACTCATCGGCATGAACAAGCAACAAAATCTGATAATGAAGAAATGACTGATGATAACTGTGGAGGCCCTGGATGTAATGTGTCTTA
This sequence comes from Goniobranchus kuniei, assembly GCA_025770095.1. Classification (NCBI taxonomy): domain Eukaryota; kingdom Metazoa; phylum Mollusca; class Gastropoda; order Nudibranchia; family Chromodorididae; genus Goniobranchus; species Goniobranchus kuniei. The sequence continues at coordinate 6,270 of JAOYNN010020803.1, read as the reverse complement.
CATTCAAGCTCGTATCATGAATTTTGGCTCGCCACTTGCTTTGAAAAACTTTAAGGCCAATTTTTATGGTATTTTCATTTTAAGTCTTTTTTCTTTAGACCACACTGATAAGGCATTAGTCAGTATTAATGAGGAGAAAACTTTAGCAAATGAAATCTCAGATAAGAGGAATATAGAAATTAGATTACAAATAGCTCTTGATTAGCTCCACTAGCAAAGTCAAACCAGTTATATAAAATTGCAGATAATCAAATAACGTTGTTGGATTTCATTTTATAGTTAGATGGAATTTAATGCATATTGATGCAGCTTTGTTATGAGAAGCTTAAATTATGTATATTATGTCCCCCTCTGAATCATTGACAATTGTGTTGTGTAATAAAAGTAATGATAATAATAATGATAAAATAGACGCTTAAATAGCACACAGTCTCTTCAAAACATTAGGCTGTTGGCACTTTACAAAACGCACTTCCACATAATTATGTGATTTTCATTTATTATTACCCCCTCTGAATTGTTGACAATTGGGCCTTGTTTTTGTTGTTGTTGTTGTTTTGTTTTTTTCTTTGGGGGAAGGGATGAGGGGTTGTTACTTGTTTTTTATTTGTAAATAGATCACAATTGAAGACTTGTTTTCTAAAACTCCGTTTCCCACATTCAACACTTGATGAAACTTTTCAAAAAAGTCAGCTGCAACCGAAAACAGACATGATTTTGAGAAAAATATCAACATGTATATGTAGATATTATTTTTTTATCTTTTGATGACTTTTTCCTGAGTCTTGTTATTGTTTACCTAGCTAAACCAAGAACAAATCTTTCATTGTAAATGAACTTCCTGAGTTTTGGAAAACCACTCTTCAATTACCCAGAAAATCTTGCTCAATTTTTTTTCTCCTTTTTTATTGGGAAAAATTGTTGTCATGTAATTTCAGGCAAATTTGTTACTGTAAAAGGCACTGTTGTGAGAGCAAGTAATATCAAACCACTGTGTACCAAGATGGCTTTCCAGTGTGGCAAATGTTCTACCATGCAGGTTCACCAAATTTTCTGTATTTCCTTGTATATATCAGAGCACATTGCAGATGTGTCCTGGAATTTACCCTCTTTTAATTTTAAACTGAGGAAGCCTGATGAAGACTTTTAAAGTATGGCGTTTTAGAACTGTTACTTAAAAAAATATATCTGTAAATTGAAATCCAAGACTGTCATGGAATGTAAGCTTTGTGTCTTTCTCCTGACATTTGTCAAATATATTTGAGTTTAGCTCCCTCTTGCTACAAAGCGCTATAAAAGTGTTTATTACTATTATTATTAGAGCTTACACCATTTCTATGTATTTAATGAGCACCTTTAGCCCTGTTCAGATAATGTCTGTTTCTCTTATTAGCTGCAATTTCAGAGGTACTCAATCCAAATTTTCAGATGAGATATCTGTAGTTGACATTTTATATCATTCATGTTATTCAATTGGTATTTGGTAGTTGGAATATTAAAAGCATCAATAACCATAAAAAATACTATTATCTAGATCTACATTTCTTTGCTTTTTCTTTTCAACTCTTTTGAAATGTAAATAGACCTGACTGGGTTTAGGTTAGGGTTTGAGTTAATCCTAGCTTAAAGCTAGGGTTTGGATTAGATTTAGTGTTAAGGTTAAGGTTTGGGTATGGGCCAAGATCAAGGTTTGGATTAGGATTAAGGTCTAGGTTAGAATAAGGATTTGGGGTTAGGTTATAGTTAGGGTAAGGCTTGGGAGCCTATTGGTTCACTATGCATGGAAAACCTATGAATAACCAGCAGTCACAATGCGTTTCCGTCTGAGAGCAAACCTTCCATTAAAATCATAGATCTGGATTTAGACAACTTTTATCATTACCAGCGGTACTCTCTGTGTGGAACCGAAAAAAGATGGGCAGTTTGGGCACAGGATTTGAGTGGGCTACTAGAAACGCCTCTGTTAAGATTCTTTAGCTACTTCCTATTTAAATTGTACTTCAGGGATGCAAAAACATGATAACATCTGAAATATCATGGCCTGTCTAGGTATGGAATAAAAACTGTTTAAGTAAAAACAAAAAACCAACAACAACAACAAAAAAAACCCAACTCTCTTATCATTATAACTCTTGCTAAAACAATGTGAAAATTTTTTCTGAAATGATATGGATGGGACATTTGAATTAAGAATTTAGAAAGTACCAGATATTATAAGTCTAGTCTTAGGCTATTTCAGTTCATATTATTGAAATGATTCATATTTCATCATAGAGTGTAAAAATCAGTATCTTTGCTGTTTGATTCACAATTCAAAGAATTCATATATTTTTCTTTTATTCCAGGCTTTAAACCTTCCAGATGGCAAATTTAAGCTTCCTCTGAAGGTTTGTATATAACACAGTGCAACAAAATTTCAACTTTTTTTTGTTTATCTGAAATTTTACATGTTTTCTGATTAATTTTGGGGCGCTGATTCCAAATACGATATTCATTTACCTGTAATAGGTCGATTTGTTAAATTATTCAAAAAATCGGAAATTTCTGATTTTCCCATGTACTTATTATATCAAGCCTCAATAATAATAATATGTTCCATTAATTTTTGTTCAACTTTCGTAATACAGAGCTTCATATTGATTAATTTTTAAGTAAAATGTTTTTAAAAAGGACCAATCCATGAAAAATTAGTACTTTGAGAGCCATTTGTGTACAATGCATTATCTCAAAACATGCCTTTTTGTCTATTTTAGATATTAAAACAAACTTTTCATATAAAAGAATATTTGTTTACCAACTTTTTATGGCCTATTCTACAAGAACAGCTTACTATGATTCTGAAAATACCAATGCAGTTTTGATGGTTGGTATAGTTCACATTTAAACACCTAAAATGTGACCTTTGCCAATGTCCAATAGAAATTACGTTCTGGGAGGGGAGATGATATGACAGAGGACCCAACAGCTGTGAATGACACCACTCAACCTTTAAATCAACCAAAAGTGCTCCCAAAGCAACGACAAAATCACTTATCATTTATAGGTCATATTTTCTCATCAGTGGAGAAAAAATTATTACAGGGATGTTAAATGCTTACATCAAAAATATACAATAGAGTGAGCCGTTCGGTTGTGACCGCAACCATCTTCTCGTATCAAACCCTAGACCATCATGGTTGCATCCCACCTTCTAATAAAACCTTTCTCCATTTCCTTTATATCCTCGTGTAATCTCCCACCATGCTCCTCCCTTATGTTCCCCAATTTGTCACTAAAAATACATCCCAAGATACGAGTGAAGATGGTACATCTTGATTGGCATTCTGCAACCCACCTTCTGATAGTTCTGAATCAAATTTCCTACAAGATTTTGGTATTTTTCAGTATTTCTGTATATAAGAAAACCATAAACAACATCTAGGAATGATTTCCATGCAGTCTTTGCTACAGTTGACATTTCCCCCTGAAATGATCTTCTTTTTAATATGTTTTACTTCTGGGACTGTGAATATACCAGCCTCTGTTAATTTTTGGGACATTGAGATTTTAAAAGCTGGGCCTCTTTTGTCCAAGGCTTTAATGAACTGTTTGGCTTGGCCGAGTTTGATGTGGAGGCCTGGCATCAACACTTTGTCTCTCTTCACAAGCGACTGGTGGACTATGCGCTTCCTAAGCATCAGGGTTTCTCTGAATGGCCAGTCTTTTCAAACAAACTGCTGATCATCAGCCCGATTGTACCATAGAAAAAGGAAGCAGGGGAGTGTTCATATAAACTTCCTCCAAGCCAAGGGCCCTTAGCATTTTGAACTGCCACTTATGAGCATTACAATTAATCATTTCAAGAAAACAAAGTACTCTTACTTAATAATTTCTTTAAACATGGTCCAATATCAAATCCTGTCGGTCTGTTGTGCAAAATGTACATTTTGTCTTATATACAAACTATTATACATTCACTCAGATTATTCATTAATACAATTATAATGAATATATGGCTTTCATTGTTCTTTTCATACATTATTTTTGATCAATTGCCAGCTGGCTTGATATATCTAAGGATATTTTAGAGAAGACATCGTGTTTCTACTTTAATTTGGCTTTGGTTGGGTTTTCCCGATTTTTCCCACTTCTTCAATAGAAAAGGCTTTCTTGGGAAAATGTAACATTCTCCCCCAAAATATGGAAGATGAAAAACATATTTGAAAATTAAAACTTCAATAAACAAAATAATATTACTGGCAATCTAAGTTTGAATGTCGGAAAAGTCAGAAAAATATTACATTTTTCTGCAACACTACGTTATATGAAGGGGCATAACTCTTTCAAATTTGCAAATGTTTTACTGAAAATTGTTTCAAGTCTTGATAAATTACTCCTTTATAAGTTAGATATATCACCTTGTGGTATTTATGGATATTCTGACTTTTATTCCATATTTTCTTCACCCTACTATTTAAAAATCGCAAAAATCAGGAATTCAGGATAACTCCCTTAATTCAACCTATTATACAAAATTCATTGTCAGCAATGAATTCAGCATCCCCAAAACCCTTAGGAAGCATCAAAAGTTTCAGATAAACAAAATCTTGTTGCACAGTGTAATCATGGAAATGATGAGTACTCCTTTGATTGTCGGTTGCTAACTCTGCGACTCACTTATTCAGTTTTTTGTTTTTCCAATATGTTTGTATCATTTCCAAATGTTTAAATTATCTAAGATAGGTACAGAATGCTTGTTATATTATAACATTTAAAAAAGATATTACAGGAAGTATCCATATGTATACATATACCTCTGTCTCAGTCTATGCATTAAAAAGATAAATTTGCATCCCTTTTCCAATTCTCATGTGGGGATCTGCTATTGGCCTATGCCAGTGGGTTTTGACGTAGAAATACCAGTAAACTGGTAGATCTGTAGCCAATTGGCAGATTTTGTTCACATGACTTGCAATGATTCACTGACATAATTGATACGGTTGCTTTTCGTGTGGCGGCGTGGCTGTGGGATCAAGGCTTTGGGCTTGTAACAGAGAGGTTCTATGAACGAATCTAGGCCATGTTGTGGTGCTATTTAGTCCTTGGGATAGGCTATTTACACACATTTCCTCACCCTATTCAAGTGTTATTGAGTAGCCAACCATACTGACCCCAATGGCAGACTGACATGTCTGACAAAAACCAGTTTTCTATTTTGATTTCATAAATTGATGACTAGAAACTGTATCCATCTGGTACAAACAAAAGTATATGGTTAAACACAACGTACTATGATTAAGCTTCATTCTGACAAAAAAATTAAATCAGTTGGTAAGTTTAAAGAGGCTGATCATCAACAGTTTTTTGCACTTATCTCGAAAACACAAAACGTGCAGATATGTCGTTCTATCATTTGGGGGAAGCATAGGCAAATCTATGATCTTGTCAGAATGCTAGAGCAAGTGTGCTTTAAAATGGCTGTATCTATGTGTACTCCACTTGGAGTTGAGAAGGTATTTGGTTGGAAAACACCTGTCAGGGAACACTTGCACAGTGCTTTGAGCTCATGTACTAGATTTAGTGCTAGATGAAATCTCTGAATTTTATTATGTTAAACCAATGTAACAGTTTACCTGATACACAGTATGCCAATAACATATCCCCCCAAATTTATGACACAATTTGCGATTAATGAAAGGAGAATGAAATAGCCAATTAATATCACTTTTACCATTTGGAGTCTTTATTATGTTGTTTACAACACACTGATTCATGTGATATCTGCGACAATACACCACAGGTGGACTGCAGATTGTGGTATTTGATGGCCACTATTATGATGATGAAGTAGCAAGATAAGTGGAAATAAGTATAGTTAAGTCAAGTTAAATAAATAAACTAAGATTCTATTCTACTAAACATGATCACGAATGAACAGTCCGTGATCACGTGCTATTCAGACAACAACCACCAACCCGGGGGAAAGGGGAACTATGTATAAGCCCAAACCCAACCTTCCCTCTCAACCAAGATAATGAGGACTCATTCGCGCACTCAGATACTCTAGTATACAAACGGTTCACAATCAATACGTAAGAACAGTCTCCCTCCTGGTAACCACTGGATGATCAGATACACAGAGGTCTGTCACTGTAGATGACGTTAGACCAGTATGAGTAAAGAGATTGAGATCACCGAGTCCACAGCTTATAAAGCCGATCTCCGGAAGAGGCGTAAGACTCAGGTCTCCAAGGAGATTAACAGATCTTGCCAAATTCTCGCGCCGTGAGA
>JAOYNN010020692.1:0-12900 GCA_025770095.1 Goniobranchus kuniei | reverse complement strand
GAGAGAGAGAGAGAGAGAGAGAGAGGGGGGGGGGGTGCTTGCTTCATTGATCATTGTATGCTGTGTAGACAATTACTCCCCGCCTTCCACCTCAATCCCAACCCCTTTTAATCCTAGAATGTGTAATAAAGTATTATCTGATGACTTGTCATATAGCAAAGCCATCCAAGGTACATCTTGACACACACACACACACATAGACCTTTTATTCTCATTCAGCCTGATCAAAGTGACTAGGTTTCATTTTTCAATTACACATCTGTTCCGTGTTCGACATAACATATCCTTAATGGTTTGCGATGGCATTTTCCACTCAAATAATTGGATGTTCTTTTCAGTTACAGCTGCTGGTTTCTATGGTTCACTACCATAAAGCATGACTATTTGGACTAGACATTTGCACAACTTGCCGGTAAAGCAGATGGAATTGCTTTCAAAAATTTTTTTCCAGGCTGGCAAGGGTAAATCTTGCCGCTCTGACTCTTGCTTTAATTTATTCTTATGAGAATTATCCTAGCTAAGAATGGCACCAATCTGTTTGAATTATTTGCCTGTTTAAGAAATTTTCCCTACTGTGTCACAAACACTTCCAGTTTCTGCTTGCTGGTGTTTGCCAAGTACTCGCATGGAAACTTGCCTACTTAAGAAGCCTCAGTTGTCTCATTCTTCTCTTTTGGGTTTTGGTACGAAACCAATTGAAGATATGATAGATGTTTCAACCCATTTTAATACGAAGGAGGCATTTAGTTCTTAATTCCTTTGGCAGGGACAAATCGACAGTTTCTTTAGTTCATGGTGGTCATCTTTCTCAAATTAAGATGTGAAACTGAAGTCATTTGACTGGATTCCAAATCAGAGATGGAACTTAGTGAATCTCACAATATGCATTGTCCCCATGAGACATCTTCTCGTTCCAGTTTTTCACGCTATTCGTAGGGTTGCTACTATGAAAAGTTTTTTTTTTCCAGGCAGTCCTTTCCATTGCCCATCCTGGTCTAGATATAATACACAAATCTCTCCATCTTTGTTTTAGTCTACCTCCTTTTCTCCTTCCTGTCATCTCCATCGTAGTGCTCTTTGTCCCTGTGAAACATTATTAGGCTATTAAACCGTGGAGACAAAGAGACAAACAAAGAAAAACGATTTGTTTGCCTGTCATAGAATGCGTATTCTCTATCCATGTCAATGAGTTTTCAATATCGTAGGTGTCTGATCATTATTATTATTATTAGTGTTATTTATTTATTTTTATATATTATACCATACAGATGAAGGATTTGTGTTAGATTTTTTTTCAATATTATTTCTTATTCCTTTGCAGGCATGTCATGTACATTCTTGTTTGACTTACTTGATTAATTGAGATGGTAGTGTTGATTGTTACCTATATTTATTACAATAATTATACTACATTATAATATATATTTATATATTTCTAACACACTCACTTATAATTATGTATAAAGTTGTAGTGGAGACATTCTAGGCTATTTTTATAGATCAGGGGTCTTAATGGCTTCTACTTGCACTCATTCAGTCGGTTCTTTGTACCTGGAATGCCATACAATAGACTCCTTGACAAGAGCTTTGAACTCTAGGCATCATTACATAAATAACAAAAAGAGAAATAAATGTTTGATAAATACATCAGTTGTATTGTTTTGCTTTGTGGGTGTGGGTGTGTGTATTTCAAACTAAATTTCCTGTGTCCTCTGAACCGATGCTCCTACCGTTGTCATTGGACGGTTCATGTACATGTACTATTCACTCACTAACGAGGAAAGCGATTTCTTCACTTCTTCTTTTTTTTTTTTTTTTGCACATACAGTCATGTACTTCCAAACTTCATGCCAGAAGACTGTATTTCAAGACACTTTTTTTTTTCAAGTAGTGATGCAAATACATGGCATATGATGTACTTAAAACTACAGCTTCAACCCACCGCTTTTCAGGACGGCTCTAGCCAGTTCCCCATAAAGACTTTGCCTGGGATTTCTGGCTTTGAAATCAAACAGTTTTATACAGACATGGACAGATATCAACACAAAGATTTTAAAAAGTAAAAAACGACAATTCTTTGAATGTGTTTTTATTACTCATCATGATAATTGGAAATGCAAGATGTGGGGCAGAAGACTTTTTCAAATAAAAAAAAAATAATAACACAAAATAGGACAAAGTAAAAAAAAAAAAAAAAAACCATAAAAAACCACAACCCAAATCCCATAGGATCCTGGCTGAAGGCAATACAGTGAAAAAGACAGCACCATGCTGAAACCATCTGCCTTTAGAAAAACGATGGCACTAAAACCCTGCATGTTGCAAGCCATAAATGTCTTGTCTATGAGAGGAAAGTTCATACAATCAAGAAATGCCACGCTGCTACATATAAACTGAGATTAAATGAAATTGCAAGCCAAAAAGATCTGAGCCCAAAATCAAAAGCTGTTTAAGCTTCTCCAGCACACAGACCACAAACAACGATTTCCAAACCACAAAGCCTTTGCATGAACAAGTTTCTACTTACGTTGACATTTTCCCCCCTATGTTGAGGAGTCCTCCTTCCCCAACAGCCCCTTTTCTTTTCTTTTTTTTTAATCATTAGCTTTCTCAGCTGAACTTAAACAATCAACACAAAAAAATGAAGAAATCAATTAATGTCACAGCTCCCCCCATCCCACCTTCCTTTGCCCAAGAACAAACCCAAAGCTTGACTTGGACCTAGAGATCTTTACAGTCTATTCCACAATCTCAATCTATACTGAGGCCAAAACCTATACCGAAGCCAAAAACCATTGCTGAATTCAGAGATTTGTAAGAAATAGCCTGACGTTGGTTAAAAAGCATGAATATACCCCTTACACAATATATGGCCCACATCTTTATTAAAGATGGACATGTATAGAACATTGACAATATGTCTCAAGCCATGACTAAAAATAAAGAACATAATTTAAATGTAAACAGTCAGCTACTTAGCGCAATAGCGCTGGAGGCTTAAAACCAATACAAACAAAAGACCAAACAAACAAACAACCTCCAAAATGTTTTTATTTAAACATGAAGATTGTTTCTGTCCAAAAAGTAAAGTCTACATCTGACGCTACCAAAGCATCATTACTATTCTTCATGCTTCATGATACAAGTGTTTGCTTACTACAGAACAAGCCTTTTGGACTGAGAGCAATGCAATTTAATTACAAGACAACAAAGTCAATGTAATGCAAAGTCTCCATGGCAGGGGAAGATCTACCTTTCTTCTAAATTTTACCTTCAATGACATTATCAAATTGTATCTAATAAGAAAGCGGAAGAGGATTAGCTCAATGTGGATGAGAAGGGAAAGCATAAGATACAGAAGTAGCTACCAGAATGCTCACCATAATTTCTGTGGAATCAATTCTTTCTGTAGCCCTTCTAAATGTCCATTTTGAAAACAAGATTTTCCCTGAATGTCTGACTCTGACGCAGCTGAAGGTATAGTTTATCTGAAAATATGTCTAAAGTTGTTGTTTTTTTCTTTTTTGTCATTTATGACTTCCTTTAAAACAAAACCTGTTTGCACAAAAAAGACAAAGAAATGAGATGAACATTTAATTTTTTTAAAAGAAGGAACTCCTTTAACAAAAGTGTTTTTAATCACATTGCTCGACTTCTCTCTTTCACAATCACCAAGCATTAAGGCAGCTGCTATTGTATCTCATTGCTCAAAGGCGCAATGCACCGGAAATAAAATACCTTTCTTTGGTAAGATGATAAACATAAATGGAGAATGAGGCAAATTCAGGAATTGATGAAAGAAAAGCTATGAAAGAAAATATGTACCAGAGACATAAGTTTGATGTTACAAATAGCATAAACAAACAAACAAAAAACACTATTGTGCAACAATAGCTTTTCTATACGTAGAATACAAATCAATTTATTTTATGAATTGTAAATAAAACAAACCAATCCTGGCAAAGATCTTAAACTCTCCCATTATTTTGTAACTTGAAACAGATCAAAACTTGTTTTAAATACCAAATGAACAAGACTGGTAGGAGAAAGGTAAAAAAAAAAGTAAAAAAACATAACTCAAATACCAAAACTGATTAGGTGTGCTGACACAATGAGTTGGCCACAAAATACTGTTCATATATATATACTAGACATGCTACCTATGATACACTACTCAGGCCCAACCATCTTGGGAAAAAGGCTAAATGATAAAAGCAACTCGATTCATTAATAGAGAAGATCAGCACATATTTGCAATTGAATCAAATGGGATGTAATCTTGCAATGACACATGCAAAAGTAACAGTCAAATTCACTTATAACGGCGTCATTGGGACCATTGTTGAGTCACACTTTATAACAAGTATTGAGAAAGACTGACTGATCAGGCTGTCTTTTTGCTATCAGCGTAATTAAGACTGTTATCCCATTCTCTTCTCATTCCAATACAGTGGTTGCTTATCTAAGCATTGACTATTGCTCCTCCCAACCTCCAAATGAAAAGTTCAAATGTTGCCAACTTTGGACTCCATACACTCTTATACACAAGGAAGAACATTTTACTACATATATATATATATGTAATAAAAGGGGATTAAAAAATGTCACTGTTATAACAATGGAAATCCTGATATATCAAGGGCCGATATAAGTGCTTCCGACTGGGTGTAGCAATCATCATCCCAGAAAAACATAACTGCATGCCCCCCCTAGCCAACCAACCTTTCCAATCCCTTCTGTTACCTCCCATAACATAACTATAAAGGATATAAAGCACAAACATTTTAACAAAACGCCAATAAAGTACAAGCAAATCAACTGGGAAGATTGTCCTCATCAGGATTCTGTGACAATAAAAAGATGGCAGCCAGTTCCTCATTTTTATCACATGCAAAATAGGCCTGGATACACATCACCTCGGAAAAGCCCAAGTCTTTTAACTGTGGAGGAAAAGATAAAAGCTTTAGTTGAACTGAAAAGACAAAAATATTACAGACCATTACCTCCTATTTAAGACATTTAATTTGAGCTGCAATATGAATGACATGCTTTGCAAAGCAGAAAACTGTGAATAAAGTTTATTCTGAACCCATGTTTAAGTTGATGTTAACATTAACCTCAGCAGGTTTTATGGATTTTAATGACTCAAGTCTTCTAGGTTTGGCACTATTAATATGTGTTTCGTCCAGAATGGCCGATCGAAAAATCTTGACGAACGAACGGAACAAAAAGCATGATGCTCACTTAGCTTACATTTCACAATGCAGGGCCACTCTATAGTAGCCCTGAAAATCTGAGAGCCTGACTTTTAACTTTTTACTGGGTCTAGGAGGTTCTGCCATATTTCTAGGCTTACAGTCTACACACACCTATAAATTGCTGTTAGGCTTGATCTAGATATTAGAAACACTCACAAATCCTCTGGAATCTAATAATAAAATCTAGAGATCTAAACCAAGTTACAACGATGCCAAACACAATGTAGCTTTAGACCATCTGGAGTCTAGATCTAGAAATCTAGGCCTGATTGTTCAATCGCCAAGTCGAGTCACAATGGCATAAAGTTAAATTGCTAAAGAATTGTTGAAATAAATGCAAGAAATCAACAGGTCTAGGAATTTCAAAATACACTAGATCTTGTCTATAATAATAAATATGGTTTGATTTTTAAACAATGGCCATAGAATCTAGACACGCTGAGAGAGTCATAACAACATACATCCACAAAGGCATTGAAGATTTGAAAAGAATGCTTAGATTGAAACAAAGCCTGGGGCTACAGACTTCAGATGGAGCCACAATCAAGTATTGTAATCAAAAATACTTTCAACAACAAAATTTTGGAACAATACAGTCCCGATACCTCTAAGCATAACGCTATGAAGAGAATCAAATGCAAAGTGAATGATACGAAACTTCTACATCACACACCATATTGAAACAAAACTGTACTTTAAAAGTTTCATACAAATATTCTGCAAATTATAATTTCGCTATTTTTCTGGCGACATTGGAAATCCACAACTGAAAGTGGCAATTTCATAATTTAGCAATAAAGTAGCAGAGACTGGTCAAATTCATAAAATTATGACAAAATCATAAAAGTAAACAGCTCTACGGATGTGAAAAATTCTGAAAGTAGAAAAAAATCAGAACGATTTACATCCCTGAGTGTATGGCTGCAGTGAGGATTTTTCCAGTCCTGTTTATGTTTTGCAGTTTTACATCATGCTTCTTTGTTTTTAGCTGTTTCAACATTTTCTTCAGGTCTCGTCTCAGATTTGTAACGATTGTGGCTCTTGGTGCTTCCACCTTCTCTGAAACCACTTTGACTGATATAGAAAAAATTTTCAACTGATTCCTTCTTTCCCTTGTAGTACAACCAGGAAGATCAATTTTCGTAGATCATTGAAGTATTTGACTTCACAATATATTACATTGATGAATTATTGTTGACATTGTTTCACTGATCATATACTATATGTATTCCAAAGAAACAAATTGAAATTGAAATGAAAATCCACTAAATGTGGTCAAAGCACTGTGCAATGTGGTCAAAGCACTGTACAAGTGTTCCCTGATAGAACCTTTCCAACCAAATACCTTCTGTGGAATATACAGAGATTCTGAGATGCAGCCATTTTACAGAAACACTTGCTCAGGCATGCTAACAAGATCCTCTTCTGCCTATGGCTTGGTACTCAAAAATTCCTGGATGGGGTGAGGAAATATGTGTAAACAGCCTTTCCCCAGGGGTAAACAGTGCAATAGCACTGCCCGATTTCAAACTCAGAACCTTACGAAAACAAGTAAAACACCATGACCACAAAGCCACACAGCCAAACACTTTCATGAACAGATCTTTAAAGAACGCTGATTCTTTAACGCTTATGGCATGATGACAATGCAACAGTACCAAGAAGGTTAGAAGAAATGGAGGTGCAACTGGCTGGCTGCCTGAGCCAGTGAGGCGGAACATACTGGGGTCAAAATTTCTCGCCACCTCTTTGCCCATTGAGCGGCAAGTTGAATGAGGTTTGGCAAACATGAACTTTTCACCCTATTAACTTATTTTATATTTTTTGCTGAACTTTCTCTACAGTAACCTGTTGTTGTTATCGCTGCTTTACAATAGGCACTTTTACATCACATGCATAATACGTACGTACATACATACATACATACAATTGGTTGTTTTACGTGTTTCTTTAGACCAACATTCCTGAATGTTAAGGCCTGTCCAGCAGAGGTGTCATCATCATCAACACTCAGCTGTCCCAGATCAACTGAGCCAATGTATGATTTTGACAATGAGTCATAAAAAAAATCCATTTTTAAGACACATACAGTCAAATATGACTGCCACATCCTTTGTCTCCTCAGTGAGACTTAATTTCAGTGTTTCAAAAAGCTCAGACTAGAAACCTGGATTGCAATGATGTGCTGCAGCCCAATGTTGAATAGATAATGGGTGAGGTAAAGATACAAACTTTCTGACATAATCCTACACCTGACTGCAATAAAAATGTACGGTCACGGCAATTTTAAGTCCTCCGGATAACGCATTCCATGAGGGCTTGTTTTACGGGCTTTCAGCTCGTTTCCAATCAAAGTAAATGCTTCTTCATCGAAATTAGATGTAAGAATACTGTGTTGCTCTTGCGATAACATTTTCCTTTGCTCCATAGTAAAAGTTTTGAAATTTTTCGTTCTCATCTTTCAAGTTTCCAGGAAAGTGATCTTATCTCTTTATTCTTGACCTTTATAAGTTCATTGCGCTTTACAACTTAGCTCTTTGTCTGAGCTAATTCTATTTCCACACTCGGGCAACAATAATTATGCCCAGTGAGTTTCACAAACTAAGTTGATGAGGAAGTACTTGGAGTAGATTCCACGAGGCACCTTTATGGGGAGGCTCGCTTTTTAAGGGATGACCGTTTAGGAGTTATCGTTGGTTGGTGACTTAAAGGATGATTTGGAAAAATAGTTAAAACTGTTTTTTCACTGAGTTTTTTAATGGTCATATCAATATCATAGTCAATGGCCTTGAAATGATCGCTACAAATCTGCAAATGAGCAGTGGGCTGTCAAACAGAGACCCGTCTTCTCATCCTTACGATTGACGTTCCTGACCCGTTGCTGACAAATTTCAGGCCTGGAAAATGGGAATCTGATAAATAAGAATAAAGAAACTTAGTCTAAAGAGACTGCAGACAAGATTGCTCGGATTGCCAGATGGATTTAAAAAGTAATGTAGGATGAATAGGAGAATGAAGCCTTAGCTTCGATACATGAAGACAAATCGTGATAGCTCTCTCTCTCTCTCTCTCTCTCTCTCTCTCTCTCTCTCTCTCAAAAAACAGACTTTTAAAAACAGATGTTCATAGCCAAATTGCACTACCACAGAGATGAAAATGCTATAGATAATAGCCCCTACTGATCATAAAGTGTGGTCTTATATAAGGTAATTAGTCCTTGGCATGTAAAGGCCCGCATTTCTGGGTATGTGTGAACAGGGCCAAATGAAAAAAAGTACTTAAAATGGGCAAATTCTATGTATATTAGCATGTGACTCCTCCACAGAAGTAATGCAAGCTTTCTGAGAATTCATAAGAAATTCGTACATATAAATAGAGAGAAAATCTTGAAAGAATCGGGGTTACACTTTACAGTAAAGGAAGACTTATTAAGCTTAACTTGATCAACTGTATAGTAATGTTCTAATTAAAGTGGACCTACACTATTACCTCTAAATAATACCTTGAGATTATTCAATAAAATTAGGGAAGGAGTAAATTGTATGCAAATTAAAAATTACTCACGCATGAAAACTTCTTAAAGATGCATTGTTATCATGGGTCTTACAGATAAAAGTAGCGCACGTTTTTATCATTGTAATGCAATGTACACAAACCGACATGGGTGACTTCTTGCCCCAGTAGGCGTGTTCACAAGGTGATCAAATGTTCCCAGAAACGCTGGTCAAGTTCCGTCTCCATTTCTATTTTAAGCTCCTTGAACCGTACCCAAAACCATTATGCTCCTTTCCTTAGAGTCAACACCACTTGAATCAATCTAATAACAAATGATCTAAATTCTAGACTGGAAATCAGTAAACTTATTGCTAGATCAGTATACAGTTGCTTACAAACCAGGATCTGTTGAAAAGTCTGATGGAACCATGGCAAATTTAAACACTATAGGTGGACTGGGGTTTGGAATGTGATCAGAGTTGTAGCCAGTAATGGCCTGTACATTTTTATGTATAAAAATATATATGGGACCAACCATACATGTGTGAAGTTACAACGCCTGATGACCAGCCCTATTGTGAATTTTCAAAAGTTTGTAACTCAAAAATCCATAAGGAAGCTTTTCCTAAACTTTACCCAAGCTAAAACTACATCAAGTAGGGCCATGATTAAACAAATGATCTATAAACATACTCACTCTATCAATGGCTTGCTTCTCAGCAGGGGTCACAGTGATGTAGCCGGGGCCAGAGCCAGGGTTCGTACCTCCTCCAGTTCCACCTGCTTGCTCATCCTGCCCCTCATCATCTGGCTCATTAAGCATGTGCACAAATCGTTCTTGGTTGGCGCTGATCAACTGTGTGGATTATATTTTAAGAGAATCATTTTAGATGGAATATTGTAATATTCGTCCCCAGCAAAATAGAAAGCTTACCAACTGTACAATGTCTTATTGCACAACACCACTTCCACATCCTTTAAACTCCAAAAGGTGCATTTGGTACAGCAGAGTGTGAAGTAAGTAACTTGAGCAAATTAATATGATTGCTCAATACTTAAAATTAAATTTTCACTTGTCCTCTAGTTATGTGGGGTATCTTGAAGTTGAATTTTTAAAAAAGGATGCAATTGACCAAAATGGCTGGCAGACCGTTGTGGGGTCATGCAAGGTTTTCAAGCTTACAACATGACCATTCATCATGACATTTGACACCTAGGTTACATGGGAAAAAATCTTGTCAGGCCTCCAAACCACAGACTGATCATCACTGAGGATTCAAACCAGACACAGAGCTGCCAAAACCCACTCCATAGAAAAGTGTAAGATCAGTGAAGAAAAAGTATACAATCAGATAAAAGTATACAATCCGAATCGATGCATGTAACATGTAAAATTCAATGGTAATATTTACTGCAGACAGTCACAGAAGTTAACGGCATTAAATCATAAGCTCAACACAGATCTAGAAATCTAGATCTAGATGCTGAAATTTAATATCCACTGCAGCAGGAAATGATTGCAGACAGAAGTTTAAATAGGATTTGCTGAATATTCTTCTAATCTAACCAAGTCTGGTCATATTTGACTTTTTTTAGAAGATGGCTCCATTTTTTCTTAAGGGTTGATTTCTTTTCTGAATTCACAACCCAATGCATTACAATCCAACAGCAATAACAGAAGTTAAGACATTAGGCCTAGGCCTATCCAATATCCAACCGATCACTAGATCTACTGCATAATGGTTGACTCCCACCGCGCGGAATTCAGACCGACAAAGTTAAAAAACGGTATCAAACAAGATGTAGTCTATACTGTACATTATAAGTAACAGGAGATGTAGTCTATATTTTATACAAAGGATTTATGGAGCATCACTTAAAACGCATGACAGTTGTTTCAATAAGATACGATTGATAAAAGCAGCCACAGTAAATGGAGAGTTCTTATTTTTTAAAATTTGAATAAGACACTTCCGTTTTCATCGTTGTTCAAATGTGCAACTGGGTTTATAGCACATTTATAACTGCTGAGCTATCCTACGTGACACTGACACTTAGGGAAAAGCGTACGATCTCACAGAAAAAGCGTAAGGTGTATGACGGGTCAAAAAAAGTGTACAAATACACTTTTTTGGCATGTGGTTGGCAGCTTGCAGACAAGTCAATCTTCAGTTTAACACCTTGTTTTTCTTTAATGAAGATTTTGTATTTACCTATACACAATATTTTAAAAAGAACAAATATTATTTTTTTTAAACAGAAGTCTAAGTACAAAGAGATAATATCACAAACCAAGATTTTAAAAATTGTTTATACTAAATGTGAACAGAAATATGCTGGTACGTGATGAAGAAAATGGCTGAGAAGATAGAAATCTGAGAAGAAAAAATGGACTCATGATGACAAGGCAAAAAAAAAAAAGAAAAAAAAAACAAAACAGGCCTTGTAACGAAAAAGTCAGGCCTACTGTGACCCGCAACAGATACCTGAAGCAGCTGTGGATTTTCCTGGCCAATCTGCTGGAGAATGGTAGGCAACAAACTCGGATTTTCCTGGATACGTTGGCGTACTCTTTGGAACTGGGGTTGGGAGCGGAGGAAAGATAGAGGGTCTTCACCTGAAAATAGAAATCATTTCAGTAATCTACAAAAATCATATCACAAAGACATCACCATTCAATTCACATCTAAAAACAAAGATTTGACTTTATCACATTTGCCACCCAAAACAGAACAATTTTTAGATCCACATTTAGTTAACACCTAAAACATGTAAAAAAGACATCAAAATTCAATTAACATCCAGAAAACACATGGAAGCAGATTAATCTTGGGGAAAAAAAGAGATCTACAGCCAATTTAGAAACAATGCCCAGGCCTGCTCAGGCTTTATCTACAGCCCAAAGTTTAGTTTGCATCACTTAAGTTATAGATTATATTTGAGTGTTAAAAGTAAAGAGAAAAACTGTTCTTACAAATCTTCATTTGACTAAGAGCAGTTTCGACCACATTCTAATCATTTAACAGATTGATGGCCATGAATTATGTGGAGAGAAAAGTATCCACACTTTCATCTTCACAAGTACCTTAAATTGTCCTTACTGTGGAGGAGGAGGTGCAAAAGGAGGTGGAGAAGAAGATATGAAGAGATCGAACCAAGGTCTAAATCTGCCTCTAAATATGGACAGTATAAAACTGTTAGCACAGTTGACACATGAATAATTCTGTATCAAAAACATCGGCCCGAGACTGATGAAGCACAACCCAAGAAGAATAAAACAGAAGAATTGAACAGTAATCTTGACCTCTATACCATGGCCACAATGAGCTTCAATTTCGATTGTGTGATGTCATAATGCTGCACTCCAGTACTTTTTTAAGCTTCTGGACAGGAACAGACAGTGACATAGTTATCATCATTCCCATAAAGCTTTTGGGGTTATTTATAGAAAATTTACTTTCACCAAAGAAGCATGTTCTTAGGTAGTACCTCCTGCAGTATCAAATCTATCATCCTGACAGTAACAAGTTTGAGATCATGACCTGGAATTCTAAAGTCAAATTTCCAAACTTTTTCAATTTTCAGAAACCACAGTGAAGTTTGCCATTATCTATATATAAATGAGAGAACTTAATACATTTTGTGTCTGCGAGAACGTAAAACATACAGAACAGATTTTCATGATCTTGGCCTCAAAAGAAAAGAAAACTTCTGAAGTTGTGCATCGGTCCGTGAAAAGTTTGAAATAATCTTCTCCCGATGTATCCCTATCACATGACCTCTGCTTCTTTCTCTCGACTAGCACTTCCCATGTGTTTTCAGCATTTCACTCTAGGCTCTAGGCTATTCCTAGATCGGCTATCATTTAATTGATGGG
Source organism: Goniobranchus kuniei (assembly GCA_025770095.1). Classification (NCBI taxonomy): domain Eukaryota; kingdom Metazoa; phylum Mollusca; class Gastropoda; order Nudibranchia; family Chromodorididae; genus Goniobranchus; species Goniobranchus kuniei. The sequence goes on along the minus strand of JAOYNN010020692.1, from coordinate 270 downwards.
TGACTCTGATCTTGATTCTAAGGCTATATCTAAATCGGCCAACAGTATCTCGATCTCAATCTGGGTCTAGATTTTTGGAAAGAAGAAGGGGAATAGAAAAAGACCGTCTCTTCCTCTCATGCAATCTTTAACTAATATGTACAGCTAAGGCGTTTCGGTTCGCCAGGAGAATAAAAAGAAAGAAAGAAAGAAGAAAAAAAAAGGAGAGAGAGAGAGAGAGAGAGAGAGAGAGAGAGAGAGAGAGAGAGAGAGAGAGAGAGAGAGAGAGAG
>JAOYNN010020581.1:0-12900 GCA_025770095.1 Goniobranchus kuniei | reverse complement strand
CATGATTTACTCATTCTCTGTGTGTATTGAATTCAACTATATGATCCGTTATTTTGTCGATAAGAAATGCTGTTCCGTTTGCATCTGGGGTGTCTTCTGCTTTACCGGTACCACTCTCATATAAGCACAATCCTTCCTTCGGTTCCTTTAAGTCCTTCTCCTGATCTTTTCGTCTCACTTAACCCAATGATATGCCATTTGATGTTTCTCAGCTCTTCTATCAATCTTTGTGTGTCGTCTTCCATTCTGAGTGTTCTTGTATTAATGTACTGAGGTATACTTTGTTGCTTTATCAGCGAGTACATACATACACACTCAAAGATGTACCGTACACAAAATACGCAGGCCAAACATTTTACACATATACATAATATAAATCAAAGGAAGTTTGGCTGGTTATAATGGATGTCTTTTTGATGATGGTTATGATGAAGATGAGGATGATGGTTAATGATAGTGATGTTGATGATGGTGGACATTGTAAATGGCTTTTAACATTTTTGTGATATGTTGTTTCAGGTGTTTCTTTTTCTTATAGTACTGGTACTCTCCATTGTTTTCTTTTCATTATTTGTTGTTGTTGGGTTTTTTTTATATTTTAATTTCAGGGTGCTCATGACAACACTATCTGTGCAATGGTTGTTTCAGAAGATTTGCTCTTCTCCTCTTCTTTCTCAGTCATTAAGGTATGACATTGCTTGTTGTGAAGGTAGTGGGTTAATAATTGTTTTGGTATTCATCAAGTCAAAGAATTGAGGAAAATTTGAAGAGAATTTGAAAGAAGAATCTGGAGCTATGCATTATTGCCTGTTTTCTTTCATTATTCCAAGGGATATTGATGGAGGGTGTTTTTTTGTTGTTGTTGTTGACTTTTGTGCCAACTTTTATCTGTAAGATTTTTTATTTTTGTATGTTGATATAGAAAATTGACCCTTTCCTTGCTTTTTTTTTCTCTTTTTTTTCCACATTCCCATTATGTGCACCAACATAGGCTTGGGATTTAAAGACTCTGGAAATGAAAGCAACTTTTGGCGGTACAAGTCATTGGGTTAGGGCTTTAGCCCTTGGGCCAGATAAGGTAATATGATAAGGATAAGTCCCTTTTAGTTTAGCCTAACCGAATGAATTCTGAGGACTTTGCATTGTTGAGACGAAATTAAGAAAATTGCAGTAATTTTAGAAATGTCAGCTGAAGAATGTCTGATAGGTACTGGTTATTATTATTATTATTATTATTTTTATTATTATTATTATTATTGTTATTATTATTGTTTAATATATTTATAGTGCATGCTTCACTTTCAGGAAAACATCAATTTCCATTAATGTCTATCTAGTCTCTGTTCGAAAATAACTTATTTGCAAAGAAAATAGTATGGAGGAGATGGATGGTACTTACCCAAGCACATTTCTGCGTCATTTTCCTAAAAGAATAATTTAAAAGCATCCTTTAATCTTTAAAATTTTTCTCTTCCTGTCATCAGGACAAATTGTACAGTGGATCTCACAATGCTGTCCATATTTGGGACATCAAGGATGGTTTTAATAAACTGGCAACGCTTGAACACAAATGTGGATCAGTCTATTCCGTGGCCATCAACAGTGTTTACATTGTTGTTGGAAATTCAGGTGAATGGTGAAAGTCTTTTTGTCATAAAAGTTTCAACCAATAATGATGTACGGCATAAAATGTGTTGTAATGTGTGTAAGCTGTGTTTAACACATTGTAATTTCCTCTTGGAATGGTCACGAACATTTCATCTGATTTATGCATGATCAATTGATGTCAGATTTGGTGAGATGTAGGCTACCATTTCGAAAGAAACCGTGATTGAAGATAAGAATGAAGTTCTTGCTCTTGTTCTCTGTTGTGATGAAATGTCGTTATCCTTAAATTTATGGGATGTCACTAAGCTGGTAACAAAAATGTGAGAAAAGCGTGAAAGAATACAGATGTTTTATGAACAGAAGATTGCTGTTTGAGTTTTAATACTGGTACCAATCAAACTTCAGTCTGAGACCGTGATTAAAGGGCATGGAAATTCCAAAGGTCTAAGCATAAATCTGTGGTCACCTTGGCTGTGACATGTGGAAAAAGTGAAAGTTGGGTCAACATGGGAGGAAACCAAAATGTATTTTCAATAAATTGAAAAATAGTGTGAAATACAAAATCAAATCTGTTCATGCACCATTGAAAGTATTTCATGCACATCTGTCAAATGTGATATTTGTGGGAGCCATGAGACAAAGCCTTTTGCACTCCGAATTGGCCCAATCTCAATATTGTATAAGATTAAATCCCAAAATACATTGATTATTGGCACCACCTTTGAAATAAATTTTTACTTTGGTCCGAGCTACAATTATTTTGGATGGTTTGCTCCTCTCTAAATAGACCTTCGGTGTTATTGCTCAGTGTAGGTAAGTGCTTGAATACCACTTTTTGTCTTACTTTGTTACTTATTGGTATGTCTTTAAGCGTCATTCATTTTTTGTGATGATGACTATTTTGTTAAAAATAAACGTATCAGTCTTTATTCTTTCTGCTTTTTGTTTGTCAGGATCATATGACCAGAACATTCAGCTCTATAATTGTGAAACATTAGACTTTGTTACCAACTTGTGTGGACACATTGGAACTGTAACAACGCTTGTTATCTCAACCTCAGGGAGATTCATGTTTTCAGCTTCGCATGATAGTAATATTCAGGTAAGCTTTGTTTATCCTTAAATTTTTTAAAGACTTCATCTGTGAGTGATACTAAACAATATAAAAAAATGTATATTTCAAGTTAAGAATATTTTGATTCAGTGGTTAAATTAGATTTCAAATTGTTGGGGCACACTAAAACCCTGCTGTTGTACAATTATGTTATATTGATTCATTTGGTGAAAAAAGGAATTAATGTAAATCAAGAAAACTGAATGTATGTTGACAAAATATTACTTCAATCTGGAGTCCCCCAAGGAACCATTCTAGGTCCATTGCTGTTCTTGAGTTACATAAATGACATAAACAAATATAAACAAATATCTCTCACCAGGAACTAAACTTAGACTCTTTGCAGATGATAGCTTTCTGTACAGAGAAATTAAAAATACAATAGGAAGAAAAAAGGAAAATGATATTTCACCCCAAATAATTATACTTAAAAATTACCTACAACAGAATCCAATTGAAAAAGGCTATCATATATCCACAACAATCTACTTTTTCAAACTAACCATGCTTAATACCAGAGGGTTCTTAATTGACAGCAAACTCTAGTAGTGAAAGAACAAAATATAGCCGTTTGCAAAAAGGCAAATAATATCTTCAGGTTTTTGAAGCTTAACATGTCACACTTCCCTAAACCTGTAAAGGAAAAGTGTTATAAATCCCTTGTAAAACCTGTTCTAGAATATGGATATTCTTGGATCCTCATCAAAAAGAAGAAATACAACTATAAGAATGCCAATGAGATTAATAAGTAATGATTACACAATGAGGAGTGCTAGGACATCATCCAAACCTTCATAATTAAAATGGATGACATACGAGGAACAGAAAGATGGAATAAAAGTTACAGCATTTTACAATGGGAGAAATGGACTTATTGATAAACCAATGGACCAATGTTATATTAATCCAAGCCAACGCATAGCTAGTCTGTCGGACAATCAAAATTACACCATGACAACATCCAGAATCAGCAACCACTTTTGACTTGTTTTTCCCCATACCAAAAGGTTGTTGAAAAACATGCCACCCTCTGTCAAATTCAGCTGCAGCTCGGACAAATGTAAAAATGCTCTCCAGTCAACTGTCCTCAGGCACAGAGAAAAGGCTAGGTAGTGTCAATGAAACATGCATACTGACAGTAATACAGTAGAACATGAAAGTAACGTATTCGGAAATAGTGAGAGCTTGGAAATAGTAAAATCTAAATCCCTGTCTTTTTCCCCTTATTTTAGTCAATAAAATTAGCATGAAAGTAGCGAGTATGAAAAAAGAGGTCAACTCGGAAATAGCAGGTATTTTGTCCCCTAGACTAGGACCACGAAGGGTAAATAGTCCGAGAAATTGACTAAATTTGCTTCTTTTCTTTTCTCTTCTTTTTCATTGAAACAAAGGATTAGTCCTGGGCGGCAAAGGGCCTTGCTTAGCTGTGTCAGTCAGTCAAAGAATCGGGAGAGGTGGGGACGGGGGGTCACTGAAGTTGGAGTGTTGTTTAGTAGGTTAGCCTCAATTCACAAGCGGGTAAAGTGGGTTATATGTGTACATGTAGGCCTACACAGAATATCGATGTCGCAGAATCTTGATCTTGCCGACCATAGCCCAGCCAGCCCTAGTCTAATGCATTGTCTAGATGAATTTTACGTCATCTCAGCATTGCACTTGCATACACCAAACATAGTCTGTACAAACGCACATATACATAGGTCATCCCTAAACTTTCCCTTTTCCCTCCTTTTGAGTAGTTGTCTTCATCTAGTGCACATCATTGATATTCTAGCCTAGCGTATTCAATGGCCATAATATTAAAAACTTTTTCTTCAAGCTACTGAGTAGCCTTTCATGACTATTTTAGGCTGCTTGGGAATAACGAGAACTCGGAAATCGTGAGTAATTAGGGTAAGAACTGTCAAAGTCATTATTTCCGAGTTCTACTGTACTCACTGCTTTACAAAATGTCTTTGACTTGAAGGAATGTCAATTTGTAACTTGTTGGTTTTCACCAGGTGTGGAGTTTAGAGAAGCTTCTACCTATACAAACCTTATCAAGACATCAAGGAAGTGTAAATACACTCACTCTTCATGGGGACTTTCTTCTGTCAGGCTCAGAGGATCATGAAATTAAGGTAAAATTGTATAACAAGGTAGTATGATTGAAAAGAACAAGCCACTGTTTTCTTTAGCTTCCTAGAGGATTGAGTTAAGAAAAATTGTTTTGTCCTTGTTGAAAAAACTTTTGAAATGTGATAAATTCTATGAAATGAGGATTTACGTGTAATCAGGATGATAATGATAGGATTTTTTCAGTTGAATTGTTTCTGTAATCCTAGTTCAAAATCTAACTTAAACTAATGATGTAATAAGTGGTTTATTGTATTTCATATATGATGCAATATGACTACATCAAACAACAAACTAAAAAAACAAATTAAGAATGTCATCATTTCATGAAAAGTGAACTTTTTTGTGCATGTGCTTTTTGTTTGTTTGTTTTTTGTTTTTTTCTAAAGAGGAATGAGAGATAGATCTAGAGCAAAACCATTATCAATGTTTTATTTTTTTTTAATATGGCCCAGTATCCAATCAGTTATATTATACCTAAGCTGTTTATCACGTCCTACTTATCTTTCTTTGCAGATTTTTCGTTATTTCCAAATTCAGTAATCGTCACAAGATCTAGGTCATGCTTCTTCCCTGTGGTGTGATGGAGATATTGAATGGGTTATCATTTTTAATACTGTAAATCACAAATGGAGAATAAGGCAGTGTATGATGTAACTTTCAATGAAACCATTTGCTGAACACTACCTTCATTTTTTTATGAATAGGAAGAAATTATTTTAATTATTATGAAAGTCAAATCAATCTGTAGGAAATGTCTGCTCTTACATAAAGATATTATGACATTTTCTGATCTAAAAGGTAATAATTTGTGACCAATTCCTTAAGGTTCATGGCCTTACTGCCTGAAGTCTAACCTGTTATCACCTTTGCATCTGTTCACGTGAAAGTTAGGAAGAGTTTTAATTGTATAACCTAGATATAATGTTCATTCTCTGTCTGTCTGTCAGACTGTGCGTTTCTGTCTGGCTCTGTCTGTCTGTCTCTCTTTCCCACCCCCCACCTTCCTTCTCTCCCTCTTTCTCATCATATATTTTTCTATTTTGAGATGAATTATGAGCTCTGGCAACTGTGCTGTCATGAATGTTTGATCATAACATATAACTGAACTACACTCTCCAATGTTGTGCCTCCAGATTAAAAAAAAAAAGAAAGCAGAGCTCTAAAACTAACATGAGTAATATTTACTGCTGAAGTCGAATGTATTTCACTTTGATTTCAAGCAGTTGTTATATAGAGGCTGTGTAATGTAATTGTTCCATACGTCAAATACTTTATACCTTCTTTAAAACTTTGTTTTAAGTTCTTGCCCTCCGTGTAGCTTTTAATTATGAATTTGTTTGATTGACAAACTAGTCATCAGACATTGATGTCAAATGAAGAACTTCTTGCATTCCAAACAATTGGTGCTGTGTGACCATGTTTTATCGTACCTGGTCCAAGTGACATTTTGTGTTTAAAAAAAACAAAACGTAGGCCCCTACAGACAAAACATCATTACATTATTCATATCTTATGAATTACATCCTCATTTATAAAATGCAACATATAGTTTTTCCTTTTTTTTTGTCTGTATTTTATGAAAATAAAGTTTTGGGCCTGTTTGATGCAAAACGACTATGAATGCTTGTAAGTATGTGAAAGCTAATCTGACTGTTAAGCCTTAAATAACTTACAAAAAACTGTTGACGAGAAATTGAGTTTTATTCCGTGATAGGACTTAAGTCCTAGGTCTGATGGTTGTGTTGTTGGGCTGAGGCATATCTTCTTTGTTTATCTTTTTAAGAAAATAAGTCACTTTAAGCGCAACTGAACTCATAGGAAGCATTAATGCCTGAACTATAAACAGGCCACTGTTTGTAATGCATTATTTCCACAATGCTGTCATTTTTCTTGTTATTGCCATAAGGACTAAAATGTGTTCTTGTTTGTGACTTATGATCACTGTTTGAATTTAACCCAAGTGAAGTGCATGTGTTACATATGTGTAAAGACGGCAACCCAAGAAAAATGTGTGACATTTTTGTTAGATTGGAAGCTTGGTTGGGTTATACTTAATGCATAGTGGGGCATAGGAAATTTGACCTTTTATATGGGAAATTTTATTGTTTTTTAACATGAAAATTGACCCATAAGTGACATTTAGTAGTCCTTTTGAGCCAAATCAGTTCATTGGGCCAGAACTTATCCCAGTTGCTATAGCATGAAGCAGACAGTGACAGACTTTATCCCTCTCTCTCTAATAGGATGATAGTCTATTGCAGAGTACTTTTCCAGCCAAAGCTGTACCCATTTTCACCTCGATCAAGTGAAGTAATTTTTCTTGCTTAACTGATAAAGGGCTGGCCCTTCTCAAAATCCATCATGGTAAAGGGCTGATGTAAGGGGCATAACTCTGTCTTACTAAGGTACATGTATAAAATTCAACATACTATTTGAACTAAACAATTTAGAGATTGATTCAAAGGCTCTGATGTATGATCAAGACCTATTTCACCCAGATTTAATCTGTTGAGTAGGGTAATGATGATGAAACAGCTGCAAAAAGTCTGAAGAACTGGTGTCCAATTTCAGATAGAGTAATTGTAGCTTAACTATTAAGCAAACCATTCAATGTAGGTATTATTCAAGTGTATGCACCAACATCAGTAAGTGAAGATGAAGAAATAGAAAAGTTTTATGAAGAAATAGAAAAAGCCAAAAGTTATCTGAAATCTCAAGACATTATGATAATAATGGGGGACTTCAATGCCAAAGTAGGAGATGAACCATCTTGGGAATGAACGTTGGGACTAGATCTAGACCCAGTCCCAGATCGAGAATCACTGGTGTCGTGTAAGTGTCTAGCCCCAGCTCATCATCTCCTCTGTTTTCTGCTATTAACCTAGATTCTACATCACTTTCAACTCCTATTCTATCTCCAATATCATCTCCAGGGCCACCTTCATCTTCATCCCCTTATTTTTCATTCCCTTGATAAGTTGCGACAGCGCATTGAGGGCCATTTACTATAGATTGTAGAGTCGTAACTGCTAGATCAATTTTGATGCGGTAAACAGAAATCGAAAGTAGAACTCTTCTAGTATACGAAACTACTAAGCTCCAGCGGATGTAAGTTATAAAAAGGTTATACATTCCGTGCTTGAATAGCGTATGCCATGGTCAACTGTCAACGGGCGATTGCGGGCACTCCCGCAAACGCGCATAAAAGGCGCTGGCAGGCAATAGAATCTAACACCATTTATCAGTTAAGGAAAAAATGCATGTGTCTGTAGTGAGAATTAAACCTGCCGTCTTTCGGTTAGCAAGCCAAAGCGCTCCTGACATTAAGTGTAATTTAAATAAAACCCAGTCGGTTTACAAGCCTTTCTCCACTAATACCAGTGTTATAATCACGCATCGAAGTGATGCTATCCCCTCATTCAGACATGCTGTCACTGGTAAATCATTTGTGTCAGCAGTCAATTTCAATGGCTACAAATCTGGTCAATGGGTCAAGTATTTCTTGGGTTACCCATGAAGAAACAGATGACACTGTAACTAGTGAACCCTAGTTATGTGGAACATGTGTAAATGCATAACTTGGAATATATATAATGTGAGGCAGAATGTTCATTTGTAAAATGGTGAAATTGTCAGAATGTCAACAAGAAAACACCTTTGTTATGGTTAGTTTTGGTTTTGTTTGATCAACAGTATATTATTATTCAAACGCTTTAAACATGCCTTTATTTTCAAAGGAATGTCATCTCATAGCCAAAGGAATGGTCGAGTTTCTGTGTGTGGAGTACTAGACATTTTGATGTCCATGTAAGCACCATGAGAAGACTGAGATCGGAGTCACTAGATACAGAATTGTCAAAAATGGGTCAAGAGAAGTCTGCTGGCGCTTAACATGTTTTGAACCAATGTGAGATTGCTATTCAAAATCATTACGTGCCTAAAATACTACGTTGTCATGTCCATGAAACGATGGTATTTTCTTGAAGGCCATTGATTGAGTCCTTAGGCATACTCAGAGTCAGAGACACATACTAGCCAGATTTTGAACTCTAGGACAGTGCTTTATAAGGTCACCACATCACTAAAAGGCAATGACAGGCCACATTTAACAGCCAATACTCAACATTGACGAACAGAAACATAGGAATGAACACCAAAATAAGGGTAATGAAAACATATGTATGGTCCCTCCTACAATATGGATGCAAATGTTGGACATAAAACAAAGAAACAGTAAAGAAGCTAGAAGCAGTAGAGATGGGGTTTTTCAGAAGAATGAGCGTATCATGGACAGAGAAAAGATCTAATGAATCAGTACTGAAGGACGCTAACCTTGAAAGATCATTAATCAAAACCAGTAGACAGAGGCAGCTACAATTTTTAGGACTCATTTGTTTGCAGCCACAAGGGTTTAGAGCATCTAGCCATAACAGGAAAAATCGAAGGCAAAGATCGCAGTAGTAGAGGAAGACCGAGAATAATTTACTTCTTAATTCGTGGGCAACACAGAATGGTACCAACAACAACCTTACAAGGTTAACTGAGGACAGGTATGAGTGGAGGGACATGATCACCAATGTATGTTTCAGACAAGATACCTAAAGAAGAAGACTCAACATTACCTGCCTTGGTAACATTCAGACAATGCCTTGGCCTTCACTTTTCCGGATCTCTTCCCAAAACAACCTTTAACAAATGAAATGGGAAGTGGATGTCCTTATTCCAAGGCTGCCAAATTGGTCTGAGTTCCTCAAGACACTCACTGAATTTTGGCTAGCAATCCTGCTAATCAGAATACTCCTCTTGATACAAAGTATGATAAGTGATATGGATGAATAAGCATTCAAAAATATGACAGACTCATGCATTATTTACAACTTAGGCAGTTTTCAGTTTCCAGTAAGATTTTTTTATCTTGATGAATAGAAGTGAACAAAAGACCATGTGTAAATGTCTCTGAAATTGCCAGAATCTTGTTATTTGTTAAATCAGTTGAATTGCTTCATATCCTGTGATAAGTTCTGCTTGATACTTGTAAAGAATGAAAGCTTTGGACTGTTTATACTACATTGTGTTGTGCGTTATCAAGTCTGAATAATAATAAAAGAAAGGTTAAAACATATAATTCAAAATAAATTGTTATTTAACATTATATCTACCATAACATCATAAATTTGATTAATAGATTTTCATACCAGATTCTTGTTACAGTGACTACTTCAAATTAATAAAAACACATAATGTAATTATAAATAATTGATCATTAAGTTGGTTGTCAATGTCATTAGAACACTTTAACCCTGTGTATTCTCTTTACAACAGGTTCTTGTTCAAGTGTAGTTTTGTTTACATTTTGATCTGTTTTTTAAATTTTAATGAAATGGAAATTCTTTATCACTAATTACCATACATTTATTGATTCAAAACTACCATGCCAAATAATGTGCTTCATTTTCTTGCCTTTGCCTTTTTTCATAAAAATCTGAAAAGTAAATTAAATTTTTTAAACATTTCCCCTCTAGTGTGACACTCTTGCTATAACTTTTGATTTCACAATTTATACTGTCAGCAGTCAATTCTTAGGCCATACTTACATTGTTTATATCTGCAAAGTCACCCTGTGACACTTCAACTTCAATACATTATCATTTTGGTCTATAAGATAAGACAAAGATTTCTGTTATTGTTATGACCTATAATGCTTCACCATTAGAACAGGGTCATACATGAGGCAGTATCAATGCTGTCACTGATGCCCTGCATGACCTCATTTGTATATATATTCACTGATATATGTCAAAACCTTTATTATGATACGTGAATTTTTTAGTTTTCTACTGTTGTCCTGTTGTTGTTATGCCTGCTTGGATTCTTTGCATGAAAGGATTTCTGTAGACTTGACAGTCCAACCCCAATGAGTTGAACAGAAGATTGTGTTGGCTGGAGAGCTTTGTGATGTGCTCTTGAAATTGGTTAGAAATTGCTTTGTCTACTTATTAGGACACCTTGTATAAGTCATAAATGATACACTTTCTGCAATACCTTTATGTAACAGCTGTCTTTGCTTTCACATTATCTCTCATTTCATAACTTTATTTCATGAATTTTATTGCTGATCTTCACACTTATTTTATTGAATAATTCCTAACATAACTACAAATAAATAAGATCAATTAAATCTGATGCATTTTCTCTTACTGAATAGAATCCTTAAAAAGTTGCTCAATTTACAGATTATAATAATGTTAATGTTAATTCTTAAATTTTTAGAGTGGACGCCTGTAGAGAACCTTTGTTGTTTAATGTAAAATTTAAACCCTTGAAATAAAAAGATGTCTTCTCTATCACGTAGGGCCTACTTCAACAATAATTAAACTTTTATCCTCCCCATTTCATATGTGTATTGTCAGCATTTTTCATGAAAGACTACAAATTTTCCAAAGTTCACATTTTACATCAATTTAAATCAGAGCTTTTACATTGCACTGAATCCACTACATGCATTTTAAGAGCTGTATAAGTGTTCCCCTTCAGGACTTTTCCAATCAATTATATTATTCATGGAGTATACAGAGATGCAGCCATCTTACAGGCACACCTGCTCTGGCATACTGACAAGATCCTCCTCTGCCTATGGTTGGAGACTCAGTAACACCTGAATAGGGTGAGGAAATATGGGTTTGTTTATTTTGTGTTTTAGGGCTCCTTTTTGACTACAAAGGTCATCTTAGCAGTCAGGAAGAACAGAAGTAGTAGAAACAAGATTTTCAGATGAGGAAAAGTTGCTAAAAAGGAAAACAGATATTCAAAATAAACAATGAGCATATATAACATGAAATAACTAAAAAACATAACTAAGTAATTATGGCCATCAAGCCCCAGACTATGCATGTGATAACCACCTAGGATTTTCTATCACCCTTTGTATACAAAAGAACTTGGTCCATCTAGATAGCCAGTGACCCTGATAATATTTTTAAGTCATGCAATGCAAATGAATAGCTGATAGCCACTGAATAATGCCTCCTTCCTTCTTCCAGCAAAACTCTCCCCTTTGAGAGAGCCTGACAGAAGAATACAGATGCGAGAAGTGCCATGACATGGCTCGAATTCAAACTTGGAAACTAACGATTACAATTGAACACCTTGACCACACAGCCATGCTGCCACATCAATATAAACCTTCCTTAGATGTTGCTAATCCCAATTCAAAGGTGCAAATTTTGCACTAATGGAAAGGCATCTCTTGCGACAAGATCTAGATCGCAATGACTAAATGTAGCTCTTTTGCTGGTTTTTTTTTTTCATTCATGGACAACTGAAAAGTGTATCTCCATGAACTCGATCCAGCTGGAACAGTACATTTATGACATCTAGATTGAAATAACTAAATACAGCTTTTTTCTTTTTCTTCTTTTGTGTATGTGTGTGTGTGTGTGTGTGGGGGGGGCAATAAAAAATTATATCTCCATAATATCCATGATGGAACAGTATATAATTGATAGAACAGTGAAAACATACATTATTGAATTTGTGGTGAATATACTCACAATATGAATGTTTTGTTGCAGTCCTTAGTCAATGTTTTTAGTTATGCTTTGAGGAAGAAAGCCTTGTTGACAATGACAAATTGCATTGTGTATGGTTACGTATGTTGTACAAAAATAAAACTCAGGTGCCAACATAATTCTGAAATTCACTCCTGGACTCACATCTGTTGTTTTTTGTTTTTTTTAAATTGTTTTGATTTTGATTTTCACAACACAAGCTCACATTCATGCTTGTGACTGATTTTCCTTTATGTTGTGGAGTTGGGTTGGGTTGTTTATTTCTCCACATTTCAAATTAATTTACTTTATTTAAAAAATTTCTTTTATAATTATTGAGGTTCAATAGTTGTATTGCTAACTTTTTCTTGGACTGCTTTCCCCACCAACCTGAAACAGCAGATGATGGCAGATCCCTTGTATTAGTAGTATGGTAACAGTAGACTATTATACTAACATTAGGATGCTACAAATGTTTAGTCATAAAAAAAAATTATGGTGAAAGATTTTATA
>JAOYNN010020359.1:0-12904 GCA_025770095.1 Goniobranchus kuniei | reverse complement strand
TGATGATGATTATTATTATTATTATTATTATTATTATTATTATTATTATTATTATTATTATTATTATTATTATTAAGGCCTCATTTAGATATTTGTAACCCTCCATAATTTGCTCAAATTTGAGATTCTTTGAAGTACCGTCTTACAGATGTAGGTAAAGATCGCAGTGAAAAGGTTTACTTTAATATGGTTGTCGTTTAGTGTCTCATTTAACAACGTAAAACACATCACCGAACTTTCTCAGTAGTCGTATAGACATTTACAGTTGACTGTTGTTAGGGGACCGTACGCCTCCCTAGCACTGGGCGTTAGCGACCGTATTTTGAAACCATTTCTCACCAGCGTTATACGTTTTCGTTTTCTGGATTATATTATCTTTAGAAGTAGAACAAATAGATTTTGTTATGTGGATATCTAAGGTTAGTCGTAGTCATGATCAAATTTTCACTCATACTTAAATTCATAAACCTCCCTAAATTACAATTCCATAAGAACACATTTAGACAACTGTCCTGCACTATTAGATAAACTCGCATTTTAAGGATTTAGGCTACCATTAGCAAACTCCCATAACGATACGTTGATCCGCTTTCATCTATTTATTCAGTCAGTTAGCCTTCAGTTCTGCAACAGCCGTGGCCCAGTATGCCTACGGTCGAGCAATAGACCAGAACTACAGAAAGCACAAGTCTGTGGTCTGGGTCGGTCCGATTAGTTTCACAGCAAAGGGGCGAAACTCATAAACAGCATCCACGATCTGCACGTCACATAAGTCTCTTGTAAATTGTATTCCGACATCAAAATGGACTTCGTGATTTGGCTTGCCTTGTAAGCCCAAGCAACTCCACCATTTTATGAATTTAGATGTGAGTGGAAGTGTGATCATGAGTCGGCATATGACTAGGCTTGCTTCTATCTTCTTAATTCTTAACTTAAATCTACATAGAATCAAGGAGTATATTAATAAAATTTATTTATTAGGATCTGTGATAGAATCTATTAGTTTTACTTCTAAATAAAATAGTTGAGAAAACGGACTCTTATTGTGCTGAAGTTACAAATGGCTACAAAATACGGTCCCCTAACTCCAAATGCTAGGGGGGAATACAGTCCCCTAGCAGTACCCTAGGAATATAATGCATTATGCGGGGTGTTATATAAATGACCATTTCCTTCACAAATTCACATAGAATGGTTAAAATATTATACACCTGGACCCATCCCCCACACACCCCAACGTCAAGTGCATACAGATAAGCATGCGGAAGAGCTCGCGGCTGGCAGTCCACTGTATATTATTCTCCAAACACAGGAGAGCTCTATTCCACTCTGTAGCATTTAACAGGACATTAATTGCTACATCATCACTCTGTAGCAATTAACACTACCATTTATAATATAGAGGCCTTGGCCTATTTATAATGCAATGAATGCTAGATAAGATGTAGAATTATAGCTCTAAAAGGCCGAGATTGCTAGGCTTTCATCCAAATTATTTCGACTATAGATCTACTAAATTTATGTGAATGTAAGTAGCTGCCAGAATCAGGAACATGTCACTATTAACTGTTTTCAAATTCATGGTCATATACATCTAGATTCTAGATTATCAGTAAACTTTCACTGTAACACCTTTTCTTGATGACATGCTGTTAGTAGGTGCCTCACACTGACATATATCAGATATCAAATTTTATGTGCTTCATTCCCATCCACCGTGGCATCATTCCGCACCCAGTGTACCTAAAAGTATCCCTTGAAGGGGTTTGGTAAATTTTTAAGGGGTTCATGGTTAATACTGTAGATTCTGCCCATATGCATGATGCTCGGGAGAAGGTCAAGGCCTGCTCTTGGACGGGCACTTCTTTGTATGTTACCCCTGTGGACAGTGTCGAACATCGGTGTAAAGTGGCAGGTATCGAACTGTGTAATTATGGAATCGGTAGTTTAATTGATGACCAGAATGTCAAAAGTTGTATTTTTTCCCCAAATTGATATCCGCCTCTAGGTAAGCCTACAACTCCATCTAAAAAAAACTACTTTCCAGCTCCTCCTTTAGAACAACAAAAGCCAAACAAATTTTATATTGACAATTTTTTCTTCAGTGTTTAGGCTCTAGGCCTATTTGCCAACTATAAATACCATTGTTTGATATTATCCACTTTTAACCGATGTTCAATACAGTGTACTTTAATAGGCCTTTATATAGGCTTAAGGGTAGGAATTCCATATGGTCCCACCACTCCCTCAAGGTAGGCCTTATCAAATGTAGTGAATCCGCCCCACAATATCGATTGTGTCCGGTTAAGGGTCTATAGTAAAGGAGTTGATGGTAAAGAAGTTTTAACTTATCTGCCCTTTATATGATGAGACTATACAGAATTTTAGCCAGCTTAGGAGTGTAGGGCCTGGGGTAACAAATGAAGAAGCACCCTTGGACGGACCGTGCTCATGCATGAATTGGGCCGAGAGAAAATCAGAATTCCTAACATGGCCCATCATTAGATGTAGCTTTCAATGACATCTGACCAGATTATTCTGCCCGGGTTGCCAGCTTATTCTCAGATTGGGTGAAAATATGGTATGTATATTTATAGTTTAACACCCGTCTCACGTTGGTGTTTTTTTTTTCTTGTGTTTTCTGATGCATTTTGGTGCCAAAAGACCGATTCTTGACCAAGTCTCTGTTATCTTCGATGAAAGGAAGTACACAGTTTCTCAAAATTAATTGTTCTGTGTACTGTTCAGGGGAAAGTTTTCTATTAATTCAAATGACAATTCCCAATTATATCGCCCCACACCATCACAGTGCCATACCCTTGGTTCTTCACTCGTTAGACCAAATCTTCCTGGTAGCATTCATAATCTACGCGTGATGCACCTAAAACTGTCAAATGCATCACTTGCAAAGCTAGCTTCATCAGTAAACAGAACTCCAGAGCACTGATGTCGAGTCCAGCAATGATAACATTGATACCATTGCAAGTTTTTAAACATCAGACAAGAATGGAAATATTGTAGCTTTTTGTAATTCAAGAAAAGGAAAATAATCTAATATTTAATCTAGTATTTGTCATTGAAGACAGCATGGTAGAAGCTATCATGGAGATATTATTTTTACCCATTTTCAAGTTGCTTATATTTCCGGTCACGAAGTACAGAGTGTTTCCCTTTATATATGGAAATAAAAATGAATAGATGGTTCCGACAAGCCTTAAGCAGACAGCACCTTACATGCCTTCTTTGAGATGATGGTTAGCAGATCTTTTATTTTGATTCTTTGGTCTAGTCATGCAGTATGACGTATACCCTATATTGAGTGATTACATTTTTGTTATGGGATTATATGTATAAAAAATGAATTACTTATTTTAACTTATGATATATGTCTTTTCTCAGGTGTCCGACACGTCAGAAAGAATCATTTGTTTCACATTACCAAAGTCTTAATTGTGCCGGAGCAGCCAAAATGGAGAATGTGTACAAATATGTGAGATACACTCTACGTTTTGCTTTTTTCTTTGTAAGCAATATTTATGCTCTTCCTTGCTATTTGATATGGATGACTCTTCTCTTGCCTCTTCGATACTTCGCATCTTCTTTATACTGGAACATTGAAGCAAGACTGTTCCGGATGCTGGAGTCGATTGTTGTATCATGGATTGACTCTGGAGGCTACAAAAGTAAGATTTCTATGTTCAAATCTTGGTGATCATGTAATAATATTGATGCTTTCATTGCCATTTGCACACATTATTATATGTGTAGGAATTTGGACTGGTTTTGTATTGAGGTATGACTAGATGAAGTCACACATTCATATGATATCTTCAGCAATTTCATTCCTTTGCAAACAAATAAATAAGCATCTGCACAGACACATTCTTCCTTTCAGTTATGTTAAGAAGATACAGTTTTTATATTTTACTATTTATATATTTTTTATTTTTATATTTTGTATATCAGCACTATAGTATTTTATCTTTCAACTCAATCACCATCGATTTATAGGGAACTGCTGATCAACTCTTACAGGAATATACAGCTGACACAGAGATTGACTTTCACCGTTTCGGACTGTAGTCTAATTTCAGATAATTTGGTCAATCGATTGAATTCAAAATCTGTTATTCTATTATGTGTTTGCAACTTGTCGTACAGAAACCTGTCTTACAAAATTTTATTTTTTATAAGACTGAAAAAAAATGCAGTTCTGCAAGTATTAAATTTACAGAGTATGCCAGCATGAGCTATAGATTTCTGTGATCAGTTTGATCAAACATTTTTCATATCTTGGAAAAGTAATGGATGAAAGCTACTTTTATTTACAAACTTAATAAGTCTCTAGTTTGATCTGAGTGTCCAAAATGCTTTGTAATTTTATAATTTATAGTCTAAGTCTATGATTTTCATTACATTGAAGGCATTGTACGCTGTCACCAGGCACTGTGTGAATGGCTGATGGTATCTGAAAACCATGACATTATGCTGTTGATTTAAAGGAATATAAATCAGAATACAATTGAAATGCTGCTTGCATATTGGCATGGATCCCTTTGCTTGAAAAAAAAAAAAAAGAAAAGAAGTGTCACAAGCCTGTTGTAAGATGTTTCACTCCTTCTACCAATGCTTAGTTTATTTATGAAAATAAATCCATAACTTCATCATGATATTTTTCTTCCAGTCCTTGAGTGTGGGGAAGAGGTGAGGCTTATTTCAGATGAAGAAGCAGTTTTGTTGGTCAACCATCAGTCAACAGGAGACACCCCAATAATGATGCTTGGCCTATACAACAAAGGATTAGCAGCAGGCAAAGTCATGTGGATTATGTACAAATTATTCAAGTACACTAACTTTGGTGCTGTATCAACACATAGACAGGACTTTTTTATTGATCAGGTGATTAGAAATTAAAACAGAATTTTTAATGCTGTCTGCAAAATTATATTTTAAAGTTGAATCTAACTTCAAAAAGAATAGGTAGTCTTAATTTTTACATCCTAATTTTATTCTGGAATATAAGGTTTCAGCGTGAATTCATGTTCAATGATCTTACAGATGGCTCAATGGTTAAGGCGTCGGCTTGGGATCAGGAGGTCCCTGGTTCGATTCCAGCCAGCAATGCTAGTGTTTTTTCCTGAAGCAAGAAAATTTACCCTTATTGTTTTGCTCAACTCAGGTGTTAAATGAGTATCTAGCAATAGGCTGATATTGTTGCGCAGAATGTGCTTAACTTTAGTGTAAACTCCTAAGGGATATATGCCTGCTAGGGGAGAAAGTTTTGTAAAAAGCTTTGGTATTGTTTGTAGAACAAGGGAAAGCATTATATAAATGCAATTTTTTTATAAACTGTCTGTTGAAGGGGTTCTGCTTCATGTTTTGTACATTGTACCATGTATTTTGGCAGTTATGACAGCGTGATTAGATAAACAGCTGCTGAACAAGTGTCATTGTCAAATTTTAAAAAATAACTATCCTTTCTTAAAAGCTGACTATACATGAAAAAGAAGAGATCTTTCTTTACCTTTACTGCCATAGAAAACAGCAGCAATTTATATATAGCATGGAAAGAAACAATCTGGTCTTATCTAGAGATAGAAGCCTCAGCACCTTATCCTGCAAAGGCAACAGAGTTTGCTGTACTTTCTAAAATGAAAAATACAGCAATCTATATCAAAGTCCAGAACATTGAAAAAAATCTTGATCTTACTGGATATCCAGCAAGGTAGTCAATTTGAAATTTGGTTGTAAATATAAGTATGTTGTTCAAAAAAGTAGTTAATTGTCATAAACTTACATTATTGGTTGTTTAGCTTGAAAATGAGGAAGAGAGTTCATGTCATTTATCAACTAGATGATTTGTAATAGCTGCTGACTATAAGGAGCATGTTTCTGCAGCCTCAACTTTATTGCAGCCTTCTTTGTGACTTTGAAATATAGTCATTCCAACCTCTTCTTGTGTGCATTGATTCCTTTAGATTTATTCGCCAATGTTTAACATCATTCATGAGTGTGAAATTCAAGTAGGATAATGATGATGGGTGTTGCTTTTCTTGGTTACCTGTGCACAAAATAATTGGCCAGATACCCTGAATTTTCTTGGAAGTACATTTATTTTTCAAGATGGTAAATTTCGCTCTCTTTTTTGCTGAACAACTTCTTTTTGGCAGACCATGCTGCTGCAAGGGGGATATTCCTCAATGGCAGGATGTAGGCTTCACTCTTAAACTCTGCAGGGATGCCAGAAGTCTTCCATTATTTCAGTTATTTTGAACATTTTTCCGTCTCTCATTGTCGAATTTCCGCTATTCGATGACGATCTGTTGCGTCCCTCTAAGTCCGTTCTAAAGTCTGTACACTCGTACCCCGCAATGTACGACTCCATTTACTGATTGTTCTGTACCCATCATGTTCGCATTAATACTTTTCCGTTTCCAGTGCACACTGTGTGCATGCTCAACAGGATGTTTATTCCTTCTCTTCGCCTAGACTATGCATGTTGAACAAACATAGAAGCATGTGAAAGCCAAAAGTGACAGACATTAGTTTTTCTCAGATTGTTTAGAATTCAAATCAGTTTAAACATGATCAAAAGTGTTAGATCTTCACGGGAGCCATGGAAAAACTGAAAGTGTCTACGATTCACGATGTTGTGGACTTAAAATCCGGCAACAAGTAGGAGTTGGGACTTAATGCTCCAAAAAACAAGTTTTCGGCAGAATGGCTTTCTGACACAGAAAAGGACAGTAACAGGGACGCACATTCTACTTACATATGGAAACACCCACTTAGGAAATTCTTTAAATTGATCTGCACGCTTTGAATAAATTTGCTGTTATTTTCAACAGAATCAGTTGGCATCCCTGACTCTCGCTTTCTCTATGGCTTTCCTAATCCAACCAGTTTTGTTTTTTTTTTATTCATGTACGTTGGGTACTCTTGTGTCATTACTCATTGTTCTTTAAGTGCCTCAATGTTGTATGGATAGCCCATCAATTATGCAGTATGCATAACTTATCCTGAAGCAAAGATGGGTAGACTTAGCAAAAGGGGGACGATGAAGTGTCACTCTATAATGGTTGTATGCAGAGGCAGTGACTGCCCTTCTTAAGAGGAAGCACTGTTAACCAGGGGTTCTTAACCGGTGGTATGAGAACCAAATGCTAGGGGTATGGAACTCAATCTCTAAGTACTGGAATTGGCCTGGAATTATTTTATTTAAATTCATTGTGCAAGTGAAGGGGGTATGGGACCATTTTGGACAATCCATTGAGGATCTGGAATCATCAAAAGGTTAAGAACCTTTGCTGTAAGCTGTTGCACAAGTAATCATGATAAATGATAAACCTGATCCCTCTACGGCTTGGCCAGGAGCCATATTTAACTAACTTAGAGGTCACACTAGACGTGAAAGGTTATTCAGCTTTTTTATTGCATGAGTATAATGTGTCAACCTTTATGACAAATACAATTATGGGTCATTTTAAACTCTCCTCTCCCAACATCTACCGACCAATTCTGATGATGATGGCAATGCTCCTACCTGCTGGTGGGCACATGAAGAATCTAAAAAGGAAAAAGAATAGCTTAAAGTAATAAGTTTGGAAATTTGATGATTCGGCATCAGGCATCATGTCATTCTTCTTTTCCATAAAGATAAAATCTATGCCCATATTTATAATAAACATATGTCTTCTTTATTATATCACTCAACAGGGAAAGGAGACTCGGCACCAACAGCTCATCCTCCTGAAAGATCATCTTCAAACTCGTTATTTGCAGAACCATCGCAAATGGATAGTTGTCTTCCCAGAAGGAGGCTTTCTGTACAAGAGGCTTGAGTCTAGTCAGACGTATGAGAGGCTTTTAATGTGCCTTACCTCTAAGCATATATATTTGGTTTCGCCTTATTGTGTTATTTATAGATGAATTTTCTGTTTTGACCAAAAATTACACCTAATATATATGCTTGTGAAAATTATTATTTTGTGCATTGTATCATAGAAGAACAGGGCCCACCTAGCCCTAGCAGTATGGTTTTGTCAGAAAGTGGAAGTTGTTTAATATATATATATATTGCGGCATTCTGTTAAAAGAACATGGTATTGAACAGACTCTTTATCCACCCATGATAACAACTCCAGATTTATTCCTCATGAAATTTTAAAGCAACGTATGAGGCGTGAAATCAGGACAGGCATTGGCAAGAAAATCTCCTCTTCTTGCCCGACAAAGCACTACATTAATCAGGGCAAGCAATGGTCAACTTGCTGAATTGTTGTAAATGTATCCTTGTCTCTCAACAGTTAATTGAGAAGAATTTTGTTGTAAGTTAGCTGTTGGTATGACATGCAACATATAAAATGTTTATAATTTTGAGAAAAAAGCAGAAAAATATTCATTCATCCATCATCTAGATCATTCAGGTGGCTTTCATTTATAGAAAACTTCATTTATAAAGCAGTTGTCAAACTGCCTTGGGTACAACGTAGATAAGGCAAGGAAAAAATGGAAAATAATTAAAAGATTAGAATTCTTGAATTTGTCACCTAGTGTACATTATTCAGGGATGACATTGTCAATCAAATAAATGATGCGTTCTGAACTGATAGGGTCTTTGTGAATGAGATTTGAGTGCTTTGTTAGTTGGTAGTGACTGACAAATGAACATACTATTTTATGTACTGCCTGTATCTTCAATATATCCCTATAGTTATTAGTTCAGTCAATTTATGCTTTTTCAGATATGCAAAGAAAAACAACTTTCCTGTTCTGAATTATTCAACACTTCCAAGATTAGGGGCCCTGCAAACCATTCTTGATACTGTTGGAGAACCTCATACAGAATTAAACCAAACAGATGAGGACAAGCACAGGGAAAACAATAATGACTCATTGGGCTCAAATATTGATGCAAAAGGTACTAACGCTCTAAACTTTTTAGTTTTTGTCAACAGATGACTACCAGTCGGATGGCCTAGTGGTAGAGCGTCCACCTCAGATTCAGGAGGTTGCAGTTCGAACCCCGTCCGAGTTATATCTAACTCTAAAAATAGCAATATAGTAGCTGTCTCACTTGGTACTCAGCATTATGAAAACAGTTCTAAGACTGGTTGGCCAGGTGTCAGTATACTGTGACAGGGTGAGTCGTTCGAGTTGTGCTATACCTTATGGCTCATGTGTGTCAGCACATAAATTTTGCCAATTAGCACCATCACTGAGATGACCTATGTTATTCATGGTGCAGGTCTATAAGTCGGTATTTGGCCGGTATTTTGGCTATGGGTCGGTAAAGTCTGTTTTTTGGTCGGTAGATTGCTGCCAAAGTCGGTATTGTACAAATTTGGTCTGTATTTTTCATTCGCAAGGCTGCTAGGGTTGAATAGCATAAGAAAAATTTACGCGCCACATTATGCATACTTCACGGCACAGGAAACAAAAGTGATAAAAGGAGACTTCATCGTAGTAGGCTTCCCTCCTCAATTGTCTGTCAAATAACTGCATAGAACAAGCTTACCCGTGCATTTGACTGTTTTAAATAGACATGTGAGCAAGTTTGCCGGCGATGGGCATGCGGCGGGTAGTTCAGATGGCAAGACTTGCCATAACAGCTTGGAGTCTGCCCGTGGGCACCTTGCCGGGTTACTCCAGAAAACTGTGGCCTCGGCTCTAGGTTTATGTGTGTGTGTGTGAGAGAGAGAGAGAGAGAGAGAGAGAGAGAGAGAGAGAGAGAGAGAGAGAGAGAGAATATAGTCTTGGCTGCTGCCTGACATAACAATATGACAGTATGGTGATATGTAGCTAAATCTTAACTATGCGATTTCATACCTGTCGATGACAAACTGGTATCATATAAGCATTTAGACCTTCAATTATAGTAACGCACACATGCACAGCTCAGGAAATGCATGGAAATGATATTATTACGTGTTTGGTTGTCCTAGAGAGAAAGAGAGAGACAGGCAGACAGACAGATGGACAGGAAGAGGGCGGGTGCCATTTGTCGCCTCTGGCTAAACGAGGACAGACAAAAAGTTCCGTTTATTATAGTTAATAGTTTAAAGGCCGTCATGTGCTTAGTCATTGCCTTGTGTAGGCTTAGAGTTTATGAAAGAAGTCAATGGGAAAAAAAATCGGAAGGGGTGTTATAATGTTATTTTTATATATGCCCGGATCTAGCGCATAGAATGAATGTAAAAAACGCTATTATTTATAGAATTGGACAAGTTGAAGGGTGTTTGTTGAACATGAACAGTTGTGTGTGTGTGTGTGTATGTATGTGTGTGTATGTGTTTGTGCTAGAGAGAGGAGAGAGGGAGACAGAGAGAGAGAGAGAGAGATTGTGTATGTGTGTGCATATTAGTGAGTGAGAGAGATGAGCTACCTATCAGTACTAGATATATAATAATAGTATGCCTGCTTGAGTGCTTGTGGGTAGTGTTATGGATAGTGTGTGGGGATGGGGAGGTGAATGTGGGGTAAGAGATTTTGCTTATTTGTATGCATGCGTAAATGTAGGAGTTTGAGATTATGTGTGTATGGGTGAGGGAATGTGGATATTAGAGATTGTGTGTGTGTTTGTAGATGAGTAAATGTGGGTGTTAGTGATTATATGTTATGGATAACTGGATGAGAGTTTCGGAGATTATGTGTCCAAGGGTGAGTGCATGAGGATTTTAGAGATTATGTGTGTATGGGTGAGTGAAAGTGGGTGTTAGAGATTATGTGTCTATGGTTGAGTAAATAGTGGTGTTAGAGATTACATGTGTATAGGTGAGTGAATGTGGATGTAAGAGAGTATGTGCGTGGTTGAGTGAATGGGTATTTGAGATTATGTGTATATTGATGAGTGTGCGAGTGGTAGAGATTATGTGTGTATTGATGAGTGAATATGGGTGTTAGATATATTTATGTATAGCTGAGTGAATGTGGGTGTAAGAGGTTATGTGTGTACAGGTGAGTGAATGTGGGTGTTAGAGATTTTATGAGTATAGGTGAGTGAATGTGGGTGTTTGAGATTATGTGTGTATAGGTGAGTGAATGTGGGTGTAAGAGATTTTGTGTGTATAGGTGAGTGAATGTGGGTGTAAGAGATTTTGTGTGTATAGGTTAGTGAATGTGGGTGTAAGAGATTTTGTGTGTATAGGTGAGTGAATGTGGGTGTTAGAGATTTTGTGTGTATAGATGAGTGAATGTGGGTGTTTGAGATTATGTGTGTATTGATGAGTGTGTGGGTGTAAGAGATTATGTTTGTATAGGACAGTGAATGTGGGTATTTGAGATTGTGTGCGTATTGATGAGTGTGTGGGTGTTAGAGATTACGTGTGTATTGATGAGTGAATGTGGGTGTTAGAGATTATGTTGTATTGAAGAGTGAGTGTGAGTGTTAGAGATTATGTGTTTATTGATGTGTGAGTGTGCATGTTAGAGATTTTGTTTGTATTTATGAGTGAATGTGCATGTTAGAGATGATGTGTGTATTGATGAGTGAGTGTGGGTGTTAGAGCTTATGTGTGCAATGATGAGTGAGTGTGATTGTTATAGATTATGTGTTTATTGATGTGTGAGTGTGCATGTTAGAGATTTTGTGTGTATTGATGAATGAGTGTGCATGTTAGAGATTATGTGTGTAATGATGAGTGAGTGTGGGTGTTAGAGATTATGTGTGTAATGATGAGTGTGTGTGGGTGTTAGAGATTATGTGTATATTGATGAGTGAGTGTGGGTGTAAGAGATTATATGTGTATAATAATGAGTGATTGTGGGTGTTAGAGGTTTTGTGTGTAATGATGGGTGAGTGTGGGTGTTAAAGATTATGTGTGTATTGATGAGAGAGTATGGGTGTTAAAGATTTTGTGTGTATTGATGAGTGACTGTGGGTGTTAGAGATTTTGTGTGTAATGATGAGTGAGTGTGGGTGTTCGAGATTTTGTGTGTAATGATGTTTGAGTGTGGGTGTTCGAGATTTTGTGTGTAATGATGAGGGAGTGTGGGTATTAGAAATTATGTGTGTAATGATGAGTGACTGTGGGTGTTACAGATTATATGTGTGTAATGACGAGTGATTGTGGGTGTTAGAGATTATATGTGTGTAATGATGAGTGAGTGCGGGTGTTAGAGATTTTGTGGGCAGGGGTGAGTGAATGTGCATGTTAGAGAGTATGTGTGCAAGGGTGAGTTGATGAGGGTTTTGTTTTTTTTTAAAGAGCACGTCGTCGCCGGACTGATCTTTTAGTTGTCGGCTGAATGACCGCCAGCATGACCACAGAAACGAGGTCAATTGTCTTTTGACTGGGAGCGGGCGATTTGTGACAAGAGCGCGCTTTTCTTTGATGTTGATCCCATCGTGACGTAATTTCAGAACTAATTATTATCAATTTTTCACAGACGATTGCTGTATACCTGTTCATATTGCATATAAAATCGTGAAATTCTTACTCTTGTGGTTTGATTTGTATCGTCTTGCAATATAGAGGTTAATTCTTATTGTTTAATGTGTTCATTTATTATCTTAATAACAATATATCTCAAAAATGGTCCTTTGGAATTCATTCAAACTAACATATCGAAAAATTCATTATATATATATGTGTTACACACAGAGTATGGTCAGTTCAAGAGCACTGGTCTTCTGAAAATTTATTTTTCTTTTCTCCTATGTCACAGAATATGCGTACAAACCTTCTACACCGTAAACCGGCAACCCCTTTTCAGCACGCTACAAGCAACAAGTACAATATGATATAAGAGTTCAAACGTATCAAAACGATAATATCGGTTTCACGTTTTAAAAAAATTATTTGGGCCTTAGTTTAGGGTATATGTGCCGAACGTGGGAATTGAGGATAAATTTAAGGCTTTCTCTTCATTACCACCTTCACGGCTTGTGCAGCGCTCTCTCTCT